>WNGS01016365.1:0-14381 GCA_020271785.1 Procambarus virginalis | reverse complement strand
ATTGAATTTTGTAATTTGGTAATCAAGATTGAAACTTGCTTAGCTAAAATGAATTGTTTGGTTCAGTCCCGAGCCAATTAATTATGTGCCTCTGCAACCATTTCCACTACCGCTAACAACATGGATATGGGATGATAATATGAACTAAACTACTGTACAAAGTAAAGGCTTTTATTTTTGCCAACACAAAGGAACATGCAGGTGTTTAGATTTTCATTGTTAGCTTATGCAAAATATAATAATAATAATTACCAAGATAAAACATTCGGCGAGATTCTTACCTATTTTTTTTGTGACAGACCACTTCCTGGTAGCATCCCTTTGTGGTATTTCTATTGCCGACCTTAAAAATAGATGACAGCAACCTGATAACCACCACCTTGTAGCTTAGACACTGCAATACAACAAATATTTACAAATATAACTAAAATTTTTTAATGTTATTTGAACACAGTGTTCAAGATATATGGCTTCAATTATAAAAAAAGAGATTAACTTTATGATTACAGAATATAAGATGGGATAACCATGAGCTTCTGAAACAGACAGCATCCCCCCTCATACAGCATAGGGTACATCTGCAAAAATGCAGAAGTACCGAAGTAGCTTAAGATGTACTTTTCTTACCTAGTTTAAGAGACCTACTGATAATTATATCATTAAAGTATAATTACATAACTAATGGAAATTAAAAAAATATAAAATAACACAAAAATACTTATATAATGCACATTACTTTATATTAACAACAATAAGTACAGTATTCACCAAAATTGATAATGTTACTACTAATAATTATCAATGGCTTAAAATCTGTTTATTTGTGGGACAATTTAAACCTAACAGAATGGATATTAATAAAATATGATACAATTCTAATTGAAGAAATAACAGAATGCATGAAATACTTACAGATTTTTTCATGGCTTTAAATGATCGACAAAGGTTTTGATGCTTTGCAGCTCTTCGACCCATTTCTTATATTTCTCCTCCTGCTCTACATCACCCTTACATTTTGCATCTATAAAGCTGTGTCCACAGTTGCAGAAATGTCGACAACACTAATGACATTACTGCAGATGGGACAACACCGCTGGAAAGGTTTCTTCTGGCCTGTAAATACAGTAAAGATAATCTGGGCAATCATAAAAGAGTAAAATGTTTAAAATATAATACAGTGGTACAAAAAACACAGTAGCAGCATAATGAAAGAGCACAAAGCAGTACAGTGCTACAGAAGACTGAGCGGAGAATTGTGATTGTATTATTGAGAACCTGTACAGCACCAGATTTTATTAATTACACAAGAAAACCAAATTTAATATGTTTAAATAACAGAAGAATAATCTGGAATTTTCAATGTAAATCAAAATTGCAATTTGTGAACTGCAAATAATTGAATTATGACTCAAATATTTATTTGACTAAGTTTTTTGATCTTCCAATAATATTAAATTAATATTCAACTCAACTAACATTTTGTGGTATTAATAAAGTTTGAAATGGATATGCAATTTTAACAGACAAAATTGACAAAACAAAATTAAGATTTTATACTCTATATCTAATGATAATGTGAACTTACACCCAAATAAAATTAATAACCTACAAAAATAATATTTAAAGTATATATTATATACAAATCACAATTATAATGTAACTTACTTGAATTACTGGAAGCCATTGCTGTAATGTTCTCTCAGATAGAATTGTTGACAATGTTGTAATGTTGTTGCAATTGATAATGTTGTCCGATTTAAATTTTACCTAAAAAAAACAAAAATATTTTAATAACAGATATACAATAGCATCAGTTTAGATTAATTATAAAAAACAAAAATGCATATTTTCCATATATATTTTTTCATGCATATTTTTCTACTTTGCATATAAATGCAAGGTAGAATGCATATATGCACCACTAAGATGGTGGTGCATGTATTTTCTAACACATTTGAACAATGAAACTCTACAGATGATACAGAAGACACAAGAAAATTGGCACTGTAAGACATTGAAAAAACAGAAATAACATGATGTTTAGCAGAGATAAGTTACAGGTGCTGAAGTATGGTAGATAGGAGGAAATTAAATGAAACACGAAACACAGGACACAATCAGACCTACCCTAAGAAGGAAAAAACATGCAAGAGATCTGAGAATTATGACGTCTGACGACCTCACACTTTGTGAACATAACCGAGCAAATATAGTGGCGGCCAGAAAAATAATCGGATGGTTTATGAGAACGTTAAAATTCAGAGACCCCACCCACAGTAATGCTAATACTATTTATATAACTGGTGCTGTCCCATCTTGAGTATTGCTCAGTACTCACTCCCTCTTTCTGAACAGGAGAGATCTCTGAATTAGAGGGAATACAGAGACAATAAACAGCAAGCATACAAATGATAAAACATCTAAATAATTGAGACTGTCTCAAAGCTCTCAGTATTGTACTCTCTGGACAGAAGACAAGAATGGTATCAAATAATACATATATGGAAGATACTGGAGGGCCAGGTACCAAATTTGCACAGCATAATACAACAATATACTGGAGCTAAAGATACAGAAGAAAATTAATAATAGAAACAGTGAGGAGTAGAGATGTCATAGGTACAATCAGAGAGCAGTCATAACAGTAGGGGGGTCAAGGGCTGTTTGCTAGGCTAGGCAAGAGTAGACTAGGCTTGGCTAGTGTTGGCTAGGTTATGCTAGGAAGAAGTAGGCTAGGCTGATTTACTCCACCAGTAATTGGCAGTCCGTCTAATTACCACAAGCTACACAAGCTTCACATAGCT
Source organism: Procambarus virginalis (assembly GCA_020271785.1). Lineage (NCBI taxonomy): Eukaryota > Metazoa > Arthropoda > Malacostraca > Decapoda > Cambaridae > Procambarus > Procambarus virginalis. The sequence continues at coordinate 11,577 of WNGS01016365.1, read as the reverse complement.
TCCTGGCAATACGTTAGTAATGAATAAATGATATATTTACTCATTATATTGTTGGTACTGAATGTACAACACGGAAAAACATAATTTTAATCTGAAAAAGTATCTTTTTATAAAGAAATTAGATGAAAATAAAGAGCTGGTGATGCCAAATGAAGTCGACGATCCAAGCGACGGTTAGGTTAGGTTAGGTTTGGTTAAGTTTGGTTAGGTTAGATTAGGTTAGGTTAGTTTAGGTTAGGTTAGCCTAACCTAACATATCATATTTATTCATTACTAACGTATTGCCAGGAAGCTTTGTGAAGCTTGTGTTGCTTGTGGTAGCTTGTGGTAATTAGACAGACCCGTTAAAGGGGGGCGGGAAGAGGGGAGGGGGGAACCTCAATAAATTTCGATTTCAATATAAGCCTAATTTGTAGCTTCCTGTTCCCTGACACAATGATTTATTTTCTGTCAGGCTTTCAGCACAGCCGCATAAAAAAACCCTGGTTATTTATTTATTTATATACGAGAAGGTACACTGGGGGTTAAGAGAGAAAATAGGAATGATGATGATTTTACAATCTTGCCCGAAACGCTATGCGTACTAGTGGCTTTAGGTATTGTATGTACTAACTCTATCTATATATCAAACAGAATGTTTTTACTGTAACTCTGCATCTATGTATGTACTTTTCCTAAATAAATTATTATTATTATTGTAAAGCCACTAGCACGAATAGCGTTTCGGGCAAAGATCCCGTAACCAGAAACTGGGTACCTTTTGTTGCGCTGTGACTACTCTTATGACATTCCCTAACTCTTATGACATTCCCTAACGATATTGTTAAACTAATAACAATTAGGAGTAGTTAAATATTACCGGAATAATCGAACTGACGTGGCCATGTTGTTGTGGTGGAGGCCGGTCGTTCAGTTCGTATACAGCATACGAAGGTTACCGAAGTTAATCTAACCTAAAACCAGTCTAAAAATGACTAACCTGAGCTGAGAAATCCTAAGCTATAAATATTTACAACAATACACTGGTTGTTATGTTGTGTTGATTTAGGGGCAACGAACTGGTTATTAGACAATGTTTTGTACATAAACAAACACAAGGTGTAATTCTTTAAATTATAACAATAATAACGACAAAAAGTTAATAATTAATGTACTTGTTAAGCAAAATTGGCAAAATCTTAGTTTTCTTTAGGAAAAAACTTAAAAGACATCTTGAAAAAGATATGCAGACTGTCTTACATTTTAATCTGTTAGTTACACTAAAAGAACAATTAAAGGTACACTTTCGCCCGTGGTGTGTACATGTGTATACAACATTGATAATTTTGTAACTAGCGTCAAACATTGTTATTTGCTTAGCTGAACGAACTAGAGGGTTCAGTTCCTGATCCGATTATGTGCCTCTGTAATCCTTTACACCACTGCCCACGGGATGGGTATGGGGTGCATAACAAAGAAAAAAATTGAATTGGTGGTGCACGAGCACCTCACTAAATTTTGTTCGGGTTACTCAAGGGTGACACTGGAGGGCGTCACGAGAATAAATATTTGTATAAATTCCAATTTCGATCCGATCTACTTGGAGATAATTTAGAAATGTTTGCCATGAAATTTACGTTTTCTCTAATACCCGAAGAGCTTAGTTGTGAGAACGGCATGGCACTGAATCATCGTGGTAAACAACTGTATTATTGACACGACGAGTATGATCGACGTAGATTTTATATTTGTTGCCTGTCGAACGCATCCTTATGTGACGCTTTATAATTATGTTCTTCTAGAACTATCTATTGTAAACACATTGGTACAAAAATGAAAGACGTACATCGAAAAATAATGTAAACACAGTGAATTGAATATACACTTTTCAATGCAGGTTTCGCCGATATGCCGCCGTGGGTAACACTTCGGCAACTTTCTATACTCTTTTGGGTCGGTTGCAACATTGATTCTATATTTATATGCATATGTCCGTGTAGGGAATTTTATTGAGATTTCAGTGATACCAAAATTAACCCTGTAGGACAAGTGTGGAGTTGACAAACTTGAAGATAGAAACATTTCGTTGTTGTCTGGCGCTCACGGCTAGTCATCGACGTAGTTTTTTATTTAGTGCTGATGTAACTTGGTTAGTTTTGGTGACATTTTATACTTATGTTCTAGAACATTGTATTGAGAGCACATACCTTGAGGATAACTTGAGGTGCTTCCATGGCTTAGCGTCCCCACGGCCCGGTCATCGACCAGGCCTCCTGGTTGCTGGACTGATCAACCAGGCTGTTGGACGAGGCTGCTCGCAGCCTGACGTATGAGTCACAGCCTGGTTGATCAGGTATCCTTTGGAGGTGCTTATCCAGTTCTCTCTTGAACTCTGTTCACATCAGTACAAAAATGAAATATGTACATCGAAAATTAACGTCAGGACACTCAAAAGAGTATACACTTTTAAATGTTGCCGCTCGATCGCCGAAATGCTCAATTCAGTTGGGCAAAGTTTTTTTTTCAAACGCAGTTTTGCGAAAGTGGCCAATTACTTATATCTGATATAAACGTTCCAAAAGAAGTTTAGGATGAAGTAACATAGTACACATTTAAAAAACAAATAAACTTTAGAATACATTAATACCTAAACAGTTTGTATATACAGTGATAAATTGTGCCAAACATTACTTAACATTATTTACTAAGAACCCAGCAAACACAGAACGTTTGTGAACGTTTTTAAATGGTGCCACAAAGGTAATACTCTAACATTTGACATAAATACGTATATCTGACGTTCTTAAAACCACTAGATATAACTAAAAACATGTATTCTTGAGACACGGTTTTTTAAGATTTATGTAAAAATTTAAAAATAATAGTGAATGCTATGGAATTATAATGTTTTCTTGCTTTATATATAAAAATAAAAAAATTTCAGTCAACATTTCGTTTTTTTTGTTTACTTTATGTAAACCTATCCAATTTACGTTCTTATAACATAAATATAACATTTATATGTCGTCAATATAACGTTATTTACACGACATCGTTACGTTATTATAATGTTATATTAACGTATAATTCCTGTATAAAAACAAATATATATTGAGCTTATATTTTAAACCTTGTAAAATTGTCGTAAAACTTGGAATAAGACAGTAAGCATGCTTTATTTATGAAAATATAGAAACAAATCAACAAAATCATAAACCACATGTCACCCCTATATATAATTCTTTAGTTGTCTTTCCAGAGAATGTAATTTAAGCTTTGACAATCTTTCTTCAAATGACAGGTTTCTAATTTGGGGTATTAACTTTGTTATTCTTTACTGGAAGCATTCTAGTAAATTTTGAACCTTAAATTTTGAAATTAAAATAAATTGAACCCCATGCACAGATACCATAATTAAGATAGGGATAGATTAGTGCATGATATAGAGAGATGAGACCAGAGTTAGGTACATAATATCTGATTTTGGAGAGTATCCCAACTGTTTTAGCGATTTTCTTAGTTATGTGTTGTATGTGGGTACTGAAGTTTAGTCTCTTGTCTAGGAATAGGCCAAAAAACTTTCCATCTTTTTTATTGCTAATGTTTACATTATCTATCTGAAGCTGAATTGCATTTGTAGATGTGCTTCCAAATAAGATGTATAGTAGGTCTTTGCTATGTTAATTGTTAGCTTGTTGGTTGACATCCATATGTGGACTTTTTTTAGTTCATTATTAACAACATTATTTAGTGTATGTGGGTTGGGGTTAGAGTAGATGAGGGTAGTATCATCAGCAAACAAAATAGGTTTCAGAATGTTAGAGACATTAGGCAGATCATTGATGTATATAAGAAATAGGAGAGGTCCCAAGATGTTGCCCTGTGGCACTCCAACGGTTATTGGTAGAATGGGAGAGGTTATATTATTGATGGCTACACATTGGTGTCTATCACTAAGATAGGATTGGATATAGTCCAGTGCATGGCCTCGGATTCCATAATGATGGAGTTTAAGTAAGAGGTAATTGTGATTAACAGTATCAAAGGCCTTTCTCAGGTCAATGAAGAGTCCAATCGGAAACTCATTTTTGTCAAGGGCAGAGTAAATTATATCAAGGAGACTAATAATTGCATCGTTGGTACTCTTTTAGGAGCGGAAGCCAAACTGACAGGGGCTAAGAATGTCGAATTTTACGAGATAGGAGTAGAGCTGTTTGTAGATAATTTTTTCAAATATTTTTGATAGTATGGGTAGGTTTGATATTGGTCTATAATTGTTTATGTTTGCCGGATTACCTCCTTTATGAACTGGCGTTACTCTTGCTTTTTTAAGGATATCAGAGAAGGAATGACACTCAAGGGATTTGTTGAACAGCAGAGCTATAGGTGGCGCAATGGCATGGGAGGCGCTCTTGTATACAATGGACTGAGCTTTGCATACAATGGAGCTTTGGTTTTTAGTGAGTGTATGATGGACACAACATCTGTCGGGCTGACTGGTGAAAGGAGAAGAGAGTTTGGATAGCTGCCTGAGAGATATATGTGTTGATATGTGTCTGAGTCTGTGGGATTTTACTGGCAAGGTCAGCACCAACCGATGAAAAGAAGCTATTAAATTCATTTGCCATTTCTAAGTCAGTTGACGGTGTAAAGCCATCCTTAGAGAGTGTTATCTGGTTGTGGGAGTGTTGTTTAGTTCCTAGGATATTAGAGATGGTATTCCATGTGATTTTCATGTTGCCTTTTGCTTCTAACTCTATCGTCATTACCTATCCTCTAAACCTTACATTTGTCAGAATTAAACGGCCTCCGCCAATCATTTGACCATATATCAGTACCCAATTTAGATCGTTTGATCGATCAATTTAGACCTCCTTGTATCATATATCATCATACATGATGATATAATGATACACACTATTGGGTATGCTGATGATATAATTATACACACTACTTGTTATGCTAACATGCAGAACACTCTTAACTCTGTATTAGTCTCATGTCAGGACTTAGGTTTAGTCATATCTCAGCAGAGGAAACAAAGATACTATAAACGGGTGTCCACCCAGGCAGGGAGGAGCTGTTCACAAGATGCAACTGTATGATATGGCTCCCAGCTTGACTATGCTAACAGATTCAAATACCTTGGCCTTGTATTGTCCTGTTGTATTTCTGACTCTGTCGTCAGTATAAAGAGAGGCTCCATAAGCCCTCTCTTGGAGATGTTGCAGGTTATCACTCAGGCTATGGTGCCAATGTCACAATTGTCAAAATGATGTACCTTGCATACATCAAATCTTTAGTGGATTATGCTGCACCTCTGCTTGCCTTGATGACTGAAAGAAAGCTTAAAGGGCTTGAAAACTTGCAGAACGAAGCCTTGAAGATAATCCTTGGATGCCTCTAGTACCACAAAGATACTTAACATGAGGAAGGAACTTAATATTAACTTAATAATAGAATATGAGTGCATATATTGTACTGCATTACTCCTTGTAATGATCCTCATATTACTGAGGATCATTACTCCTTGTAATGATCCTCATATTGTGCTTCAGTAATCCAATGTATAACCCTGAGATGTTTTCCTAATTGTATTTAGGATTCCTTGTTCATTATTGTATTGTGTATTGTTATTATTGTGTATTGTTCTGATCTGCTTTTGTGTCGAAAATTCTTGCATCGTACCTGTAAATTTTTTTTTCACAATTTTACTGTAATTATCCTGCTTAAAATCATCTGTACTTGTAAAACACTTTTAAACACTTTTTATCAATTTTACTCCTAATTATTTCTCTAAAACTTTGTTTGTTTAAGGATTTGCTCAAAGATTAGTTTATAAGGACTTGCCCGAAATGCTATATATATCTAGTGGCTTTACAAGATTGTAATTCCAACTTAAACTCTATGTTGTCTCTTAACCCCCAATGTACGTTCTTGTATATATATAAATAAATAAAATAAATAAATAAATAAATAACTAGGGATCGAGGCATTAATGCGCAGTACGTGCTTCCCTCACCTGTGACGTCACAGCGCCATCTGACGACACCATAAACACAGGCGGCCATTTTATGTTCCACCAAGATTAAAGTTTTTTTTTTTTTAAATTTTGCCCCGAGTGTCGAGTTTGCAGCGCCCCAATGTGTTCGCAATAGAATGTTCTACAAGAACATATGTATAAAATGTCACACAAGGATGCGTTAGACTGGCCGCAAATGAACAACTATACATAGATCACTAGCCGTGAGCTCCAAACAGCGACGAAATGTTTCTATTCTTTTCAGGGTTGTAAACTCCACACTTATTCTACAGCGTTAAATTTGGTATCACTGAAATCGCAATAAAATTCCCTACACGTACATATGCATATAAATGTAGAATCATGATCGCGCCCATCCTCAAGAGTGTGGGAAGTGGGTGAAGTGTTACCCGTTACCGCACATCGACGAAATTAGTATTGAAAAGTTTATTCTTTTCACTGTCCTGACCTTAATTTTCAAAGTACATATTTCATTTTTGTGCCAATGTGTTCGCAATAAAATGTTCTACAAGGACATATATATAAAATGTCACACAAGGATGCGTTAGACCGGCAACAAAGAAAAAAACCTACGTCGATTAATTACACTCGTCGTGTCAACAATACAATAGTCTTACCACGAAAATCCAATACAATGCCGTTTTCTCTATGCTATGTGACTATTAGAGAAAACAAAAATTGTATGGCAAACATGTTCATAGTATCTCCAAGTCATTGCAAATAGACATGTTATCTTGAGTGAGCTTGCAAGAATGAATATTGGTGGTCGGCTTCTTTGTTGGATCAGGGGTTACTTATCCAACAGGAAGTCATCTGTATTTTTCCAGGGGCATAGGAGTGTAACAAGAGACTTTGAACTAGGTACCCCGCAGGGTGGTGTCCTCAGTCCTACCTTATTTAATATCTTAATAAACACGCTGTTAAACTCTATACCGAGCAAACCCAACGTCCCCATCATTAGCTATGCTGATGATATAATGATACACACCCCTGGGTATGCTAACACGCAGAACACTCTTAACTCTGTATTAGACTCATGTCAGGATCTAGGTTTAATTATCTCAGCAGAGAAAACAAAGATACTAAATCGGCGCCCATCCAGGCAGGGAGGAGCTGTTCGCAAGATGCAACTGTCTGGTGGCTTCCAGCTTGACTATGTAAACAGATTCAAATACCTTGGCCTTGAGGTGCCACTGTATGGGCCTGTTGTATTCAGACTCTGTCGTCAGTATAAAGAGAGGCTCCGAGCTCTCAAGGCTGTTGCAGGTTATCACTCAGGCTATGGTGCCAATGTCAGAATTGTCAAAATGATATACCTTGCATACATCAGATCTTTAGTGGATTATGCTGCACCTCTGCTTGTTTTGATGCCTGAAAGAAAGCTTGGAGGGCTTGAAAAATTGCAGAACGAAGCCTTGAGGATAATCCTTGGGTGCCCTCGTACCACAAAGATACTTAATATGAGAAAGGAACTTAATATTCTGAGCGTTGTTGATCGTGGTACTGAAATTAACTGTCAAATTGGTATAAAAATGCTTAGGCTAACTCATCCTACTCCTTGCACAGAAGCCCTTCAGAATTACTTTATTGAAGATCAGCACTGTTCCAAATGGATAACAAAAACTGGAACTCAACTCAGAATGTATCAGATTCATGATTTGTACCAAGAGAAACAACAACGGCATTTTCCTGCACCGTGGGAGGTTACACCCTTTCCAGTTTTAATCCCTCCCTTTCCACCCAAGAAGCAAATTAGAGATCAGCCCAAGCTTCGTCTTGAGGCAAAGCTCAACGCCTTAAGCCATATTGATGCTGTGTCCACAGAGCATTCTCTCTCTCAAATCATATACACTGATGGTTCCCTACACCGCACCACGGGTGCAGCTGGAAGCGCAGTTGTTCTGACAATGGGCGATGGCTTGTACTTTGAGTGGGGAGTCCGTATAAACAACTGGGCCTCTACCCTTCAGACTGAACTATTTGCCTTGATCCTTGCACTGAAATGTGTACAAGTCTCCAAACTTGATACATTAATTGTAAGTGACTCCTTATCATCCTTAAATGCTCTCAACTCTTTAAGACATAACTGTAACATGCTCGTGTCCGAAGCTAGACACAAATACAACAATATTATTAAGGATGGTAACAGAGTCCATTTCATGTGGTCTCCATCTCATGTTGGCCTCCGAATGCATGATAGAGCTGATAAGTTAGCCAAAGAATCTGCCTTTAAAGGAGCCGTTGAGTTTAACCTTGGATTGTCAATGAGCAATCTGAGAGCAGCAGTACAGTACACCGAGAACTTCAACAAGATCTTGTAGATCTGAGACAAAGTGAAATTGACACCAGTAATTCCATCTATCATCACACTATCATGCAAGAGGAGCCCCATATCTATGATCATCCAATAAAATCAGCAGACTTCTAGATGTTACTGCTGCTCGGCTTAGACTCGGTTACAAGTATCTCTGGGAATTCTCATTATCTGCTGATGTAGACCTGACCAAATGTAAACTGTGTCAACAAAATTATTCCCACACCCTCCGTCACTATGTGATGGAGTGCGAAAACATACGTGAATTTAGAGACAATTCTATTACCAATGTTCCAGCGATATGTAAATATTTCATTCAAAATGATCTGCTACCAGAAATTCTAGCCAAATATCCCCAGTTTGCTAACTGTAGGTAGTAACTGAGTGATTGTAACCTATCCACCGCTACCCACTGGATGGGGGGCGGTGCATGTGCAGGACAAACATATAAATTGTGACACAAAGGGAATANAACTTAACATGCTCGTGTCCGAAGCTAGACACAAATACAACAATATTATTAAGGATGGTAACAGAGTCCATTTCATGTGGTCTCCATCTCATGTTGGCCTCCGAATGCATGATAGAGCTGATAAGTTAGCCAAAGAATCTGCCTTTAAAGGAGCCGTTGAGTTTAACCTTGGATTGTCAATGAGCAATCTGAGAGCAGCAGTACAGTACACCGAGAACTTCAACAAGATCTTGTAGATCTGAGACAAAGTGAAATTGACACCAGTAATTCCATCTATCATCACACTATCATGCAAGAGGAGCCCCATATCTATTGATCATCCAATAAAATCAGCAGACTTCTAGATGTTACTGCTGCTCGGCTTAGACTCGGTTACAAGTATCTCTGGGAATTCTCATTATCTGCTGATGTAGACCTGACCAAATGTAAACTGTGTCAACAAAATTATTCCCACACCCTCCGTCACTATGTGATGGAGTGCGAAAACATACGTGAATTTAGAGACAATTCTATTACCAATGTTCCAGCGATATGTAAATATTTCATTCAAAATGATCTGCTACCAGAAATTCTAGCCAAATATCCCCAGTTTGCTAACTGTAGGTAGTAACTGAGTGATTGTAACCTATCCACCGCTACCCACTGGATGGGGGGCGGTGCATGTGCAGGACAAACATATAAATTGTGACACAAAGGGGAATATTAATAAGGGTAGAGTTGACTAAATGTAAACTCTGTCAGCAGAACTATTCGCATACTTTGCGTCATTATATAATGGAATGTGAAAAAATCTCGGAATTTAGAGATAACACCATCAATAATGTCCAAGAAATGTGTAAGTACTTCATTCATAATGATGTGCTGCCCGAAATCTTAGCGAAGTATCCAGCATTTGCTTACTGTAGGTAATGCATGCACATGACTGTAAAGCTGCCGCCCAGTTGAGTGGGTGTGGAGCACATGACTTTAAAGCTGCCGCCCAGTTGGGTGGGTGTGGAGCACATGACTGTAAAGCTGCCGCCCAGTTGGGTGGGTGTGGAGCACATGACTGTAAAGCTGCCGCCCAGTTGGGTGGGTGTGGAGCACATGACTGTAAAGCTGCTGCCCAGTTGGGTGGGTGTGCAGCACATGACTGTAAAGCTGCCGCCCAGTTGGGTGGGTGTGGAGCACATGACTGTAAAGCTGCCGCCCAGTTGGGTGGGTGTGGAGCACATGACTGTAAAGCTGCCGCCCAGTTGGGTGGGTGTGGAGCACATGACTGTAAAGCTGCTGCCCAGTTGGGTGGGTGTGGAGCACATGACTGTAAAGCTGCTGCCCAGTTGGGTGGGTGTGGAGCACATGACTGTAAAGCTGCCGCCCAGTTGGGTGGGTGTGGAGCACATGACTGTAAAGCTGCCGCCCAGTTGGGTGGGTGTGGAGCACATGACTGTAAAGCTGCCGCCCAGTTGGGTGGGTGTGGAGCACATGACTGTAAAGCTGCCGCCCAGTTGGGTGGGTGTGGAGCACATGACTGTAAAGCTGCCGCCCAGTTGGGTGGGTGTGGAGCACATGACTGTAAACCTGCCGCCCAGTTGGGTGGGTGTGGAGCACATGACTGTAAAGCTGCCGCCCAGTTGGGTGGGTGTGCAGCAAGACTAGTAACTGTGTGACTCACTATAGATGTAAAGTGCCTTGTATAGTGACTGTTGTGAGCCTCTTGTTGACCACTTGCGACACAGAGATTATTGATGTGTGTATTTGTGTGGTTATTTGTGTGGTGATTATAAATATGTATGTGTATGTATATATGTATACGTATATATATATATGTACATGTATGTATGAGAATGTGTACATGTATATATAACATTATTAATTTTGTAACTAGCGTTAAAAATTGTTATTTGCTAAGCTAAACGAACTAGAGGGTTCAGTTCCTGAACCGATTATGTGCCTCTGTAATCCTTTACACCACCGCCCACGGGATGGGTATGGGGTGCATAATAAAGAAAGAAATGGAAATAATAGGGGTATGAAATGTATCAACATAAAACATTAATGTAGTGGCCATCAGGTAAAATCAGGTTATTATTTGTAAAGAATTTAAATGAGTTAAACTAAATACGAACTTAATATATTTTGCTAACGCAAAAATATATTCCGAGGTATGGTAATTTCAAATAAATATTTGATATAATTATTTGTAAAAAAAAATTAATTTAGATTTTCGTATTGCTTGATAATATATAATAGCGTTTAGATAATGCTGGAGCTGGACATTCTTTAGGCTCGTTGCATTTTATGGTAGTCGCCGCCATTTTAGAACCGTGTGGAGACGGACGCCTGGTGGCTTATACACAAACTCCTGCTGCATCTCGATAGTTAAGGTAACTGTTTTCTTTTATTTGTTCTTAACATGTGTAGTATATATATAAGCTTGTGGTGGTAGGCTGGATGGTGTAAGCTTGTGATATTCTTTCGGCGTTCGTCTTTTCCAACATGGGCGACCCTTTTGGAAACGCGATACTTGGGTTAACCCATCCCATAGTTGGGTCTGTTTCCATTATGGTTCGGAACATTTGTTACTTTTAAAATGCTAAGCTAACCTACATACCTAAATACATAGATACACAGATTTACGTATGCCCTACATAAAGTGTTCGAAGTGTCATGAATGTGCATTTACAAAGGTGATATGCAATTCTGATCAGCTTCCATATGTACTTTATACACATACATATACATACACACACACACACACACACACACACACACACACCACACACACAC
>WNGS01016364.1:0-10656 GCA_020271785.1 Procambarus virginalis | reverse complement strand
CGGTAGACAGTTCATCTTGAGGTGCATCGCGCCACCTCCAAGTGATTACCCAGTGCGTGAACTGCCTACTAATTAGCACATTTTTGTCCAGGAAGGACCATTACAGCAGCTTAACATAATTGGTGCAGCATTACATGGGATTACCAGCCTGGGGAATGATGGCAGCTGGTATGGTGTAATGACTGCTTCTCTACACGACAGGTTCGGGGCAGTGCTGTCTACTTTCTTCCCCGAGGGATTACGCGGTCTCAGAAGAGCTCCCTTCCAGGACAATGGTGTTGGCGAGGATTGGTGGAGTGTGTTGTGGTGGTGAGGGGGGGGGGGTGTGGGGGGAGTCTGGGGGGGAGGCCGCCAGGTATGGCCTGTCAGAGATGGTCATTGTGCTTCTGGTATGTTGTTGTTGTTGTTGTTGTAGTTGTAGATTCAGCTACGTGGAACAATAAGTGGCAAGTAGCACGGCTATGGTGAGCCCGTAGTGGACTTGTATGCCTGGCGTAGATATTGTACCTGATTTTGTCACCGTCCTTTCACTGCCTTGCCTGTCGTTGTCCTGGTTGTCCTTGTCCTGTCACTGTCCTGCCTCTCACATAAGAGGCTGTTTGAAAAGTTGGAGAGAACAGGCAGAAATAAGAGGCAATCTTACACAATCGACTTGAGAATGGTCCAGGAAGGACCGAAACGTCGTCGTCCCTTCACTTTGTAGTGTGTAGTTTGGTCAACATAAGAGGTAAGGTGCTCCAGTGGATAAAGGAGTATCTAGGCAACAGGAAACAGCGAGTAACTTCACGGGCTCGCCATAGCCCGTGCTACATGGACATTTCGTTCTGAGTAGCTAAATCTAAAGCAACAACAGCGAGTAGCTGTGAGGGAGGAGACATCAGAGTGGCGAGATGTCACCAGCGGAGTCCCACAGGGCTCAGTACTTGGACCCATCCTGTTTCTAATATATGTAAACGATCTTCCAGAGGATATAGACTCGTTCCTCTCAATGTTTGCTGATGATGCAAAATTATGAGAAGAATCAAGACGGATGCAGATAGACACAGGGACCTGTGGGCCGCTCCAAGCAACAGCCTTTTGGACCAAGTTATCACAAGTTGATAGTAGGAGTTAGGGAGTAGGAGAACTCCTGAAACCCTCTCCAGGTATGTTCCAGGTAAAATTGGTTCTCGTGATCTGCTTCCCTGCTGTTGCCACCCACCGGATGCTCATCATTTCCAACCATCACAACACACCTGTTTCTAACGGCTTCCTGCTTTTGCGCCAGTGTTCTGCGCGGCCGGTAACTGTCTGCACAGACTTGCAGACATGTGAGCACACGCAGACATGTCAGCACACGCGCCCACACGCAGAGATGCCCGCACACGCCCACACGCAGACATGTCAGCACACGCCCACACGCAGACATGTCAGCACACGCCCACACGCAGACATGTCAGCACACGCCCACACGCAGACATGTCAGCACACGCCCACACGCAGACATGTCAGCACACGCCCACACGCAGACATGTCAGCACACGCCCACACGCAGACATGTCAGCACACGCCACACGCAGACATGTCAGCACACGCCCACATGTAGAGACATGTCAGCACACGCCCACACGCAGACATGTCAGCACACGCCCACATGTAGAGACATGTCAGCACACGCCCACATGTAGAGACATGTCAGCACACGCCCACACGCAGACATGTCAGCACACGCCCACATGTAGAGACATGTCAGCACACGCCCACCATGTAGAGACATGTCAGCACACGCCCACACGCAGACATGTCAGCACACGCCCGCATGTAGAGACATGTCAGCACACGCCCACACGCAAACATGTCAGCACACGCCCGCATGTAGAGACATGTCAGCATACGCCCACATGTAGAGACATGTCAGCACACGCCCGCATGTAGAGACATGTCAGCACACGCCCACACGCAGACATGTCAGCACACGCCTACACGCAGACATGTCAGCACACGTCCATATGTAGAGACATGTCAGCACACGGCCATATGTAGAGACATGTCAGCACACGCAGACATGTCAGCACACGCCCACACGCAGGCATGTCAGCACATGCCCACACGCAGGCATGTCAGCACACACCCGCACGCAGACATGTCAGCACACGCCCGCACGCAGACATGTCAGCACACGCCTACACGCAGACATGTCAGCACACGCCTACACGCAGACATGTCAGCACACGCCTACACGCAGACATGTCAGCACACGCCTACACGCAGACATGTCAGCACACGCCTACACGCAGACATGTCAGCACACACCTACACGCAGACATGTCAGCACACGCCGCATGTAGAGACATGTCAGCACACGCCCGCATGTAGAGACATGTCAGCACACGCCCACATGTAGAGACATGTCAGCACACGCCCACACGCAGACATGTCAGCACACGCCTACACGTAGACATGTCAGCACACGCCCACGTGTAGAGACATGTCAGCACACGCCTACACGCAGACATGTCAGCACACGCCCGCATGTAGAGACATGTCAGCACACGCCCACATGTAGAGACATGTCAGCACACGCCCACATGTAGAGACATGTCAGCACACGCCCACACGCAGACATGTCAGCACACGCCCACACGCAGACATGTCAGCACACGCCCACACGCAGACATGTCAGCACACGCCCACACGCAGACATGTCAGCACACGCCCACACGCAGACATGTCAGCACACGCCCACACGCAGACATGTCAGCACACGCCCACACGCAGACATGTCAGCACACGCCCATATGTAGAGACATGTCAGCACACGCACGCATGTAGAGACATGTCAGCACACGCCCACACGCAGACATGTCAGCACACGCCCGCACGCAGACATGTCAGCACACGCCCACACGCAGAAATCTGAGCACACGCCCACACGCAGACATGTCAGCACACGCTCTCACGCAGACATGTCAGCACACGCCCAAATGTAGAGACATGTCAGCACTCGCCCACACGCAGACATGTCAGCACACGCCCATATGTAGAGACATGTCAGGACACGCACACACGCAGACATGTCAGCACACGCTCACACGCAGACATGTCAGCACACGCCCAAATGTAGAGACATGTCAGCACTCGCCCACACGCAGACATGTCAGCACACGCCCACACGCAGACATGTCAGCACACGCCCGCACGCAGACATGTCAGCACACGCCCGCATGTAGAGACATGTCAGCACACGCCTACACGCAGAAATGTCAGCACACGCCTACACGCAGACATGTCAGCACACGCCTACACGCAGACATGTCAGCACACGCCTACACGCAGACATGTCAGCACACGCCCACACGCAGACATGTCAGCACACGCCCACACGCAGACATGTCAGCACACGCCCACACGCAGACATGTCAGCACACGCCCATATGTAGAGACATGTCAGCACACGCCCACACGCAGACATGTCAGCACACGCCCACACGCAGACATGTCAGCACACGCCCGCACGCAGACATGTCAGCACACGCCCGCATGTAGAGACATGTCAGCACACGCCCACACGCAGACATGTCAGCACACGCCCACATGTAGAGACATGTCAGCACACGCCCACACGCAGACATGTCAGTACACGCCCGCACGCAGACATGTCAGCACACGCCCGCACGCAGACATGTCAGCACACGCCCGCACGCAGACATGTCAGCACACGCCCACATGTAGAGACATGTCAGCACACGCCCACATGTAGAGACATGTCAGCACACGCCCACACGCAGACATGTCAGTACACGCCCGCACGCAGACATGTCAGCACACGCCCGCACGCAGACATGTCAGCACACGCCCGCACGCAGACATGTCAGCACACGCCCACATGTAGAGACATGTCAGCACACGCCTACACGCAGACATGTCAGCACACGCCTACACGCAGACATGTCAGCACACGCCTACACGCCGACATGTCAGCACACGCCTACACGCAGACATGTCAGCACACGCCTACACGCAGACATGTCAGCACACGCCTACACGCCGACATGTCAGTACACGCCCACACGCAGACATGTCAGCACACGCCCACACGCAGACATGTCAGCACACGCCTACACGCCGACATGTCAGCACACGCCTACACGCAGACATGTCAGCACACGCCTACACGCCGACATGTCAGCACACGCCTACACGCAGACATGTCAGCACACGCCCACATGTAGAGACATGTCAGCACACGCCTACACGCAGACATGTCAGCACACGCCTACACGCCGACATGTCAGCACACGCCTACACGCCGACATGTCAGCACACGCCTACACGCAGACATGTCAGCACACGCCTACACGCAGACATGTCAGCACACGCCCACACGCTGAGACATGCCCGCACACGCCCACACGCAGACATGTCAGCACACGCCCACACGCAGACATGTCAGCACACGCCCACACGCAGACATGTCAGCACACGCAGACATGTCAGCACACGCCCACACGCAGACATGTCAGCACACGCCCACACGCAGACATGTCAGCACACGCCCACACGCAGACATGTCAGCACACGCCCACACGCAGACATGTCAGCACACGCCCACACGCTGAGACATGCCCGCACACGCCCACACGCAGACATGTCAGCACACGCCCGCACGCAGACATGTCAGCACACGCCCACACGCTGAGACATGCCCGCACACGCCCACACGCTGAGACATGCCCGCACACGCCCACACGCAGACATGTCAGCACACGCCCGCACGCAGACATGTCAGCACACGCCCACACGCAGACATGTCAGCACACACCCACACGCAGACATGTCAGCACACGCCCACACGCAGACATGTCAGCACACGCCCACACGCAGACATGTCAGCACACGCCCACACGCAGACATGTCAGCACACGCCCACACGCAGACATGTCAGCACACGCCCACACGCTGAGACATGTCAGCACACGCCCACACGCTGAGACATGTCAGCACACGCCCACACGCTGAGACATGTCAGCACACGCCCACACGCTGAGACATGCCCGCACACGCCCACACGCTGAGACATGCCCGCACACGCCCACACGCTGAGACATGTCAGCACACGCCCACACGCAGACATGTCAGCACACGCCCACACGCAGACATGTCAGCACACGCCCACACGCAGACATGTCAGCACACGCCCGCACGCAGACATGTCAGCACACGCCCACACGCAGACATACCAAGAAAGTGTAGAACTATTCTTAGTACAATAAATGTTCCAAAAGCTGAGCATTTTTCCATCCCAGACTCTGTAAGAGGTCATCAAATAACAAAGAATGTTAGGACACAGACTGTCCAGTTTTTCATATAAGAGGAGTCAGGTGAATAACACCATAAGGCCTCCACTGTGAACACGGCCACAACTTTACATGACAGGGAGAGGTTTTTTTTAGCATGGAGAAAAGGAGAAGAACGGCTTAAATGTCCAGGGGCCAGATTCACGAAGCAGTTACGCAAGTACTTACGAACCTGGGGCCAGATTCACGAAGCAGTTACGCAAGTACTTACGAACCTGGGGCCAGATTCACGAAGCAGTTACGCAAGTACTTACGAACCTGGGGCCAGATTCACGAAGCAGTTACGCAAGTACTTACGAACCTGGGGCCAGATTCACGAAGCAGTTACGCAAGCACTTACGAACGTGTACATCTTTCCTCAATTTTTGACGGCTTTGGTTACATTTATTAAACAGTTTACAAGCATGAAAACTTGCCAATCAACTGTTGTTATTGTTATAAACAGCCTCCTGGTGCTTCGGAGCTCATTAACTGTTTAATAATTGTAAACAAAGCCGCCAAAGATTGAGAAATGATGTACAGGTTCGTAAGTGCTTGCGTAACTACTTCGTGAATCTGCCCCCCAGGTTCGTAAGTGCTTGCGTAACTGCTTCGTGAATCTGGCCCCAGGTTCGTAAGTAATTGCGTAACTGCTTCGTGAATCTGGCCCCAGGTTCGTAAGTGTTTGCGTAACTACTTCGTGAATCTGGCCCCCAGGTTCGTAAGTGCTTGCGTAACTGCTTCGTGAATCTGGCCCCAGGTTCGTAAGTACTTGCGTAACTGCTTCGTGAATCTGGCCCCAGGTTCGTAAGTACTTGCGTAACTGCTTCGTGAATCTGGCCCCAGGTTCGTAAGTACTTGCGCAACTGCTTCGTGAATCTGGCCCCAGGTTCGTAAATACTTGCGTAACTGCTTCGCGAATCTGGCCCCAGGTTCGTAAGTACTTGCGTAACTGCTTCGTGAATCTGGCCCCTGGTTCGTAAATACTTGCGTAACTGCTTCGTGAATCTGGCCCCAGGTTCGTAAATACTTGCGTAACTGCTTCGTGAATCTGGCCCCAGGTTCTTAAGTACTTGCGTAACTGCTTCGTGAATCTGGCCCCAGGTTCGTAAATACTTGCGTAACTGCTTCGTGAATCTGGCCCCAGGTTCGTAAATACTTGCGTAACTGCTTCGTGAATCTGGCCCCAGGTTCGTAAATACTTGCGTAACTGCTTCGTGAATCTGGCCCCAGGTTCGTAAATACTTGCGTAACTGCTTCGTGAATCTGGCCCCAGGTTCGTAAGTACTTGCGTAACTGCTTCATGAATCAGCCTCAAGTTGTGGCAGTACTTATAGTAACGATGAGGACCATAGTACATATACCGACGAACTACGCAATTAGAAAGTAGAAATAAGTACTATTAAATTTGGACAACCTGGAAGAGATTTTCTATGTTGCTAAGACAAACTAACCAAACCTATCCTTCCTAGGCCTAACACATGCTATCTGAGGCCTAATATAGTACGTATGTGTACTGTACTAGGCCTGGGAATATTTGTTTTTTTAGCTTATTAATTTTTTCTTCACTGTGTGGGTTACTTACACACACCGTAGGCGCCTGACAGCTGAGTGGACAGCGCTTCGGATTCGTAGTCCTAATATTCCGGGTTCGATCCTCGGTGGAGGCGGAGACAAATGGACGAAAAAAGATTCTTTCACCTTGATGCACCTGTTCACCTAGCAGTAAATAGGTACCTGGGAGTTAGACAGCTGCTACGGGCTGCTTCCTGGGGGTGTGTAACAAAAAAGAGGCCCAGGTCGAGGACCGGGCCGCGGGACGCTAAGCCCCGAAATCATCTCAAGATAACCGTGTGGGTAGGTCTGTGTACTGTGCACTGTGCTGAGCAGTGTAGTGTTGGTCTGGACCGTCTGTGCACTGTGCACTGTGTTGAACAGTGTAGTGTTGGTCAGGACCGTCTGTGTACTGTGCACTGTGCTGAGCAGTGTAGTGTTGGTCTGGACCGTCTGTGTACTGTGCAGTGTGCTGAGCAGTGTAGTGTTGGTCTGGACCGTCTGTGTACTGTGCACTGTGTTAAGCAGTGTAGTGTTGGTCAGGACCGTCTGTGTACTGTGCACTGTGCTGAGCAGTGTAGTGTTGGTCTGGACCGTCTGTGTACTGTGCACTGTGCTGAGCAGTGTAGTGTTGGTCAGGACCGTCTGTGTACTGTGCTGAGCAGTGTAGTGTTGGTCTGGACCGTCTGTGTACTGTGCACTGTGCTGAGCAGTGTAGTGTTGGTCTGGACCGTCTGTGTACTGTGCACTGTGTTGAGCAGTGTAGTGTTGGTCAGGACCGTCTGTGTACTGTGCACTGTGCTGAGCAGTGTAGTGTTGGTCAGGACCGTCTGTGTACTGTGCACTGTGTTGAGCAGTGTAGTGTTGGTCAGGACCGTCTGTGTACTGTGCACTGTGCTGAGCAGTGTAGTGTTGGTCTGGACCGTCTGTGTGCTGTGCACTGTGCTGAGCAGTGTAGTGTTGGTCTGGACCGTCTGTGTACTGTGCACTGTGCTGAGCAGTGTAGTGTTGGTCAGGACCGTCTGTGTACTGTGCTGAGCAGTGTAGTGTTGGTCTGGACCGTCTGTGTACTGTGCACTGTGCTGAGCAGTGTAGTGTTGGTCTGGGCCGTCTGTGTGCTGAGCAGTGTAGTGTTGGTCTGGACCGTCTGTGTACTGTGCTGAGCAGTGTAGTGTTGGTCTGGACCGTCTGTGTACTGTGCACTGTGCTGAGCAGTGTAGTGTTGGTCTGGGCCGTCTGTGTGCTGTGCACTGTGCTGAGCAGTGTAGTGTTGGTCTGGACCGTCTGTGTACTGTGCACTGTGTTGAGCAGTGTAGTGTTGGACTGGACCGTCTGTGTACTGTGCACTGTGTTGAGCAATGTAGTGTTGGACTGGACCGTCTGTGTACTGTGCACTGTGCTGAGCAGTGTAGTGTTGGTCTGGACCGTCTGTGTACTGTGCACTGTGTTGAGCAGTGGTTTTGTAAGCCTTTGACGATGTGTATCTAATTAATAATATTGGCTACATTATTTTTTATGATAGAGGAAAGCTATTTTATGTTCATAATTTATGCAGTTGTTATAATAGCATGTTTTTCATACATTATGTATAACATTATGTATAACATTATGTATAACATTATGTATAACATTATGTATGTGGGCCTGCGGGCCGCTCCAAGCAACAGCTTGGTGGACCAAACTCTCACAAGTCAGGCCGGGCTTGGGCAGTAGAAGAACTCCCAGAACCCCATCAAGCAGGTATATGTGGCCTGCGGGCCGCTCCAAGCAACAGCTTGGTGGACCAAACTCACAAGTCAAGGGAGGTGGAACAAGTAGTGGAATAGTTGTGAGGAGCTGATGTATAGTGAGGGAGGCTGAGAGTGCGGTAGGGTGTTAAGGCAGGCCGGGGAAGGATCAAGGCCGACCTGCCCGCTACCTGAGCTCGTAAACAGGAAGCCCACCACGTGGAGACGCATCCCAAGATCTATAATCCTCCCTGGGAATATGTCGGAGCACGCCGCGGGAGGAGGGGTCTGGGCACACCAGCTGGGACGGTCTCCACCTGGCCAGCTCCTGTACACTGTGGGGCTTAGGCCAGGTGTGGGGCTCCCCCTGGCCAGGTCCTGTACACTGTGGGGCTTGGGCCAGATGACGGGCTCCACCTGGCCAGGTCCTGTACACTGTGTGGCTTGGGCCAGATGTGGGGCTCCACCTGGCCAGCTCCTGTACACTGTGGGCTTGGGACAGATGTGGGGCTCCACCTGGCCAGCTCCTGTACACTGTGTGGCTTGGGCCAGATGTGGGGCTCCACCTGGCCAGGTCCTGTACACTGTGTGGCTTGGGCCAGATGTGGGGCTCCACCTGGCCAGCTCCTGTACACTGTGTGGCTTGGGCCAGATGTGGGGCTCCACCTGGCCAGCTCCTGTACACTGTGGGGCTTGGGCCAGATGTGGGGCTCCACCTGGCCAGGTCCTGTACACTGTGGGGCTTGGGCCAGATGTGGGGCTCCACCTGGCCAGCTCCTGTACACTGTGGGGCTTGGGACAGATGTGGGGCTCCACCTGGCCAGCTCCTGTACACTGTGGGGCTTGGGCCAGATGTGGGGCTCCACCTGGCCAGGTCCTGTACACTGTGGGGCTTGGCCAGATGTGGGGCTCCACCTGGCCAGCTCCTGTACACTGTGGGGCTTGGGCCAGATGTGGGGCTCCACCTGGCCAGCTCCTGTACACTGTGGGGCTTGGGCCAGATGTGGGGCTCCACCTGGCCAGGTCCTGTACACTGTGGGGCTTGGGCCAGATGTGGGGCTCCACCTGGCCAGCTCCTGTACACTGTGGGGCTTGGGACAGATGTGGGGCTCCACCTGGCCAGCTCCTGTACACTGTGGGGCTTGGGCCAGATGTGGGCTCCACCTGGCCAGGTCCTGTACACTGTGGCTCTGGCCAGATGTGGGGGCTCCACCTGGCCAGGTCCTGTGCACTGTGCTCTGGCCAGATGTGGGCTCCACCTGGCCAGGTCCTGTACACTGTGGCCCGGGCCAGATGTGGGGCTCCACCTGGCCAGGTCCTGTACACTGTGGCCCGGGCCAGATGTGGGGCTCCACCTGGCCAGGTCCTGTACACTGTGGCCCGGCCAGATGACGGGCTCCACGTGGCCAGGTCCTGCACTGTGGCTCTGGCCATATGTGGGGCTCCACCTGGCCAGGTCATGTACACTGTGGGCTTGGGCCAGATGACGGACTCCACCTGGCTCACCCTGTGAGTGAACTACTCATCGCCATAGCAGCATGTACACACCCCCAATGGGAAGAAAACCTCTGGATTTTCTAACGAAAATGAAATTTTTATAACTAAGGCGAAACTAAGTGGCAGGTGACGCCATAGGAAGTCGACGATCCGAGCGATACTGTTGTGGAGCGACTTATCCAAGATATATTGTTACAGCCACAATATATCTTGGATAAGTGTAACCGCAATGTATCTTGAGGTTATCTTGAGATGATTTTGGGGCTTTAGTGTCCCCGCGGCCCGGTCCTCGACCAGGCCTCCACCCCCAGGAAGCAGCCCGTGACAGCTGACTAACTGAGGCCGTGAGTAGTACTCACGGCCTCCTCCTGTGGGTCAGTAGTACTCACGGCCTCCTCCTGTGGGTCAGTAGTACTCACGGCCTCCTCCTGTGGGTCAGTAGTACTCACGGCCTCCTCCTGTGGGTCAGTAGTACTCACGGCCTCCTCCTGTGGGTCAGTATACTCACGGCCTCCTCCTGTGGCTCACTCGATTACCGGGATTTCTTCCTATTGGGGAGTGTT
>WNGS01016363.1:0-29699 GCA_020271785.1 Procambarus virginalis | reverse complement strand
CACACATAAACACATGAATATAGCATAATAATACAATACAGTAGAACACACATGTATATAATGGTACTTCAAATACCGCAGCATGGATTACATTGTAGTAGAGGTACCTTGACACTTACAGGTATGACCCCAGCGTATCCAGTCTGAAGTGGTTAGGCTTCAGACTGGACACTGAACACATAACAGGAGGTACAGGAACAGACGACTTCTGACTCCTATTAGGAGACTTCCAGCTTCCCTCCTTCCTGTTATTGTTGTTATAGATTCAGCTACTCGGAACACGCTCCAAGTAACACGGGCTATGGTGAGCCCGTAACTTACCTGGCACAGGAGCGGGGCAAGTAGCACGGGCTATGGTGAGCCCGTAGTGGACTTACCTGGCGCAGGAGCGGTACGAGGTGCCCCCCATCCTGTAGTTCGGAGTTTATGAGCTGTGGACCACCACGAGGTTGTTTATCGCAGTGTGATGAGGTTTTCAAAGGTTGTAAACCGTTTAATAAATATAAGCGAAGCCGCCATGATTGTTCAAAGATGTACAGGTTTCGTTCCTGATGTAACACATACCCTAGTCTTCCATGCTTGAGGCATACTAGTGAATGCTTGACTGCTGGGACACGACAATTTAGTAATCCAGGAATTCCCTATTCCCTATCCAGCTGAATAATCCCTATTCCAACGAACGGAAACATTTACTAGACTACTCTTAACCCTAATTAATGTGATAATAGGTTATATCTTATATATAATTACGTTTTATATTATAAACTATGCATTTCTTCGGCAGTGTGGGCGGTGGTGGTGGGCGGGAGCTGGGCGTGGAGCAGCAGTGAGGTGTCCTGCGCCTCCTGCGGCTCAGAGTGCCAGGCCGCCTGCGGCACCAGGAACTTCCGCGCCTGCTGCTTCAACTTCCAGAGGCGCCGACGGGCCGACCCCCTCGCTCACAGGTGAGGGCGGGCGTAGATGGGGAATGTCGCCCCCCCCTGACCCCCTTGACTGCTGGTGAGGGGATATAGCTCTTGAGAGTGTGGAAGGCTCATTTATAGCCCCGCTCCTGTGCCAGGTAAGTCCAGTGTGGGCTCACCATAGCCCGTGCTACTTGGAAGGTCACACAGATCCTGGCTTGCTTCAGAAGACTTGTGGGAGATTTTTATGAAGTTTCTCTGCACCAGGTCATTACTGTTCTTATGGTGGAGGGGTGGGGGGAGGGCCCTATGTTCAATAGGTCCTACAGACCTATTGAACATTTTAACAAATGACAATGGCACTAATGCCATTGTTTCTCTCCCAGCAGCAGCAGCAGCAGCACGGTGCCAGACGAGTCGGATAATCTGGCCCTCCAGGGCCTGGTGAGGCTTGGAGGAGGCGGTGCCAGGGACCGCCACTTGGCTAAGGTCCTACGGTCCCTCTCCCGCTCGCTGGAGGCCTCCGAGGTGGACGGTCGCTACTTGGAGCACACACCTTACCTCTCCACGCCAGTACAGGACTCTAGCGAGGAGCAGGAGGTCGAAGATGACTTCCTGACCTCGTCAGGTGGTGACGGAGGCGCGGTAGAGGACACGGCACTCTCCCACCTGGTGACCCTGGCACTCCGTCGTCCACCGGCGGCACTCCGTAAGCGCCAGCAGAGATTCCCTTCGCCAAATGTGAAGAAATAAGATCTCACACCTGGGATTTCATTCCCATTGTTGCAGGGCATCGCGGCCATTAACCTGACCCCTCCTTTTGGCACTCTGATGCCAGTCCCTCCCTCTCCCCCCCCCCACTCCTGGCACCTTTCGAACCCTGATGTGAATGCCAAGTATATTTGTAGCGAAATACCATTTAAGGCCAGGCAAGTCCCGCTCTCTATGTGATGGTACATCAACACGTAAGACTCTCGTGGACTCTTGTGGAATAAAAATTTGTCGACAACTGCTTTTGTGTGTCATTTAACAAACTATATCTTCAAACTGTGGATACCACACCTTGCCAATATGCGTGGAAAGTATATATATATATATATATATATATATATATATATATATATATATATATATATATATATATATACCCCTTGACCATGGGCAGTATACCCACATGCTGATATACAATTCAGATGCCTGTACAATATACACCCACATACCTGAACAATTTACACCCACACACCTGTCTGGCTCCCCCACTGTTCCTTGTGACTCTCTGGTCTATGGATATACATCTCGGCGAATCTAACTCCTTTGACATCACTTATTTGGTGTTCTCCTCAACCCGTATTGACATCTAAGTGATGTTCAGGAATAACTGACCAGCATACCATACATATCTGGATAACATATCTGGATAACATACCACACATACCTGGATAACATACCACACATACCTGGATAACATACCACACATACCTGGATAACATACCACACACATACCTGGATATCATACCACACATATACCTGGATATCATACCACACACATACCTGGATAATATCTGGATAACATACCACACACATACCTGGATATCATACCACACATATACCTGGATATCATACCACACACATACCTGGATAACATATCTGGATAACATACCACACATACCTGGATAACATATCTGGATAACATACCACACATACCTGGATAACATACCACACATATACCTGGATATCATACCACACATACCTGGATAACATACCACACATATACCTGGATAACATACCACACATATACCTGGATACATACCACACATACCTGGATAACATACCACACATACCTGGATAACATACCACACATACCTGGATAACATACCACATATACCTGGATAACATACCACACATATACCTGGATAACATACCACACATACCTGGATAACATACCACACATACCTGGATAACATACCACACATATACCTGGATAACATACCACACATACCTGGATAACATACCACACATACCTGGATATACCACACATACCTGGATAACATACCACACATACCTGGATAACATACCACACATATACCTGGATATCATACCACACATATACCTGGATAGCATACCACACATATACCTGTATAACATACCACACATATACCTGGATAACATACCACACATATATCTGGATATCATACCACACATATCTGGATATCATACCACACACCACAAATCTGGACAGTATACCACGCACACCTGGACAGTATACTACACACCTGGACAGTATACTACACACCTGGACAGTATACTACACACCTGGACAGTATACTACACACCTGGACGGTATACTACACACCTGGGACAGTATACTACACACCTGGACAGTATACTACACACCTGGGACAGTATACTACACACCTGGGACAGTATACTACACACCCGGGACAGTATACTACACACCTGGACAGCATACTACACACCTGAACAGTAGACTACACACCTGGACAGTATATTACACACCTGGACAGTATACTACACACCTGGACAGCATACTACACACCTGGACAGCATACTACACACCTGGACAGCATACTACACACCTGGACAGCATACTACACACCTGGACAGCATACTACACACCTGGACAGTATACTACACACCTGGACAACATACTACACACCTGGACAGCTCTCGGCCGATGACGCGAGATTCCAAACCTGTCCTCATACTTAATACATCATTGCTTTTATTTGTATAACCAGGTCCTCGAAATTCAGGAGTTGTATACAGAGTTTTCTGAAATTATATATTTTTCGAAAATACAAAATTCTAATGGAATGATGAAGCTTTCTATTATATTATGTATGATTGAATTTTTTTTAATGTTAAATCTAACGTAGAAATATGACGAAACCTAACCTAACCAAACCTAACTAAGTCAGTAAATTATGTTTTTAATATAATATAATAATAATACTAATTAAAATAAACCAATTAGATCTTTGTTAACGAAATTACTCTGCCTCTTAGGCAAAGCTGGCCTTGCAAGAAACAGGAAGCCTGATTTCCGTTATTTCCAAATATTTCTTTTTCAATTTGGTTTATCCCAATTAATATTATTTTATTAAATTAAGCTATACACCTGGAGAGTCTATTGCTATACACCTGGAGAGTCTATTGCTATACACCTGGAGAGTTTATTGCCATACACCTGGAAAGTCTAGCCAGTGTTGTAATAATTTATATGTTACTACGAATAAAAGATTTTGATTCTGATAATGACAATGCCTGCGTGCCGGGGCTGGTATCGTGACACAAATGTAACTAACGTACTGTAATTTTGTATGTAAGCTTTCCCAATTACGGATGTGCCAACCATTTATGAACGGAAAGTTTTGAGAGGTTTGGTGGTCACAAGGGAGACGGGGCCCCGAACAAGTTGTTTACACAGTCAAAGGCTCGGGAAAACGAGCGTTATCACTTCAGTCGGCTGTCGTCCGTCAAGGGAGGAAGACGTACTACGTTGTCTTGTGCGTGTTCGCTTTACCCGTCTACCTTGCTTCCCGTCATCGATAAGGAATAGGGGAACCACGTGTAGGATCGATCTACAAACATCCAGATATCATCCACATTCCTCTATTTGTATTGGTAATGTTTCAAGTCGCATAATTATTGCCAAAATGTATTTTTGAGGGCCAGGAGTTGAATTCGATATACAGATCTTGGATTGGGATTGTATGGATTCTGTACAGGGATTGTGGATATGGGGGGGGGGTCGAATACTATAAGGATTTCGGAAAATATATATTGTTGCACCCACAAAAAATCAAACTAGTATCATTTGTACCACTGGTACACTAACGGACGTATGAGCCAAAAAAAAACTAACGTCTCAGGTTCGAATCCTCGTCACGGCCCTTGTGGGTTTGTTCATTTGATGCATCACGTTAGTGTGATCTCTGTGTATGATAACGTCTCAGGTCTAATAATCATTCAAAGGCCTAATACGTAATCTTAGTCTAATGTACCTTGTATAACTAAGCCCAGTAGGGGTTAATTAGGTTGTAACCAGGTCTGGGGCTCGCAGAACAAGACGTCAGAAGCCTCTTAACACTGAATTGGTATAAAGAAAAACTTTAAAACATAATGGTTCTAGTTTATTAAATTTTTTGCATTGTCCAGAATAGTTAAAAGTTAGAAAATATATAGAACTAAGGCCTGTTAATATTTGATACAGCTTTTAAATGTGAACATGGGAGCATTCTGAATAATTTTACCCGTCACAACGAACGTGAGAAGTTTATATATTGTTCTAAAAAAAAATGCTGGACATTTCATGGTTAATTCCTGACGAATTGATTGTATTCCCAACGAGGTGGTAGGATATGTTCAAGTCCGTTTATTGAGACACTAAAATACATCTCAAGGGGATAGAATAGCTTAGGCTATTTCTACCTTCCTCTATAGGCTGTGTGTCCTGGGCGAAGATATGTGGGTCTGGTGGTGGGTCGTTCGGCTTTATAGATCAGCAGCGGACGTTATAATAGTGATCACAGATGCGGTAGTTGCTACTGAAGAGAGTGGCATTCGGGCACAGGAAACTATACATGAAGCGCCCGTGACAGATGTGGAACACCTAGAGAGAAGCATAGTTGGCGTTGAGTGGTCTTTTTTCAACACAATCTGCAATAGACAGATTGCAGCACGGCAATTTACAAGCGTACACTGCCCTATTTAAGTATCTGCCATCACGTACAGGTTAATTGTAGTTCAGATATCTACTCCCACTTGATGTTTGACGACCATTTGATGTTTTAACACATTTGAAAATGAATACTAAAATGTCACTTGCAGGCAATAGGTACATAGTAGGTACCAGTGTGTCGCCATGAACTTCATTGCAATTTGTATACTTGTTTTAAAGTACAGTATTATGTATATTTGTGTATATCTGGCTGTCTGTGGCTCTGACAACACTGACAATTTTTTCACAACACTGAATAAATCCGACCTCGCACACATTCCATTGACACCCTTGCATTATTTTTGCTTCTTCTCTACACACATTTAATGAAGCACTTTAATCAGTTTCACCCATTCCCTTCGTCTCAGTGTTAGCAACCATCTCTGTCTTCGCTCCTCTCTCATTGCCCGCCCAACCACTTGGGACGGACGGTAGAGCGACGGTCTCGCTTCATGCAGGTCTGCGTTCAATTCCCGACCGTCCAAGTGGTTGGGCACCATTCCTTTCCCCCCGTCCCATCCCATCCTAAATCCTTATCCTGACCCCTTCCCAGAGATATATAGTAGCAATGGCCTGGCGCTTCTGATAATTCATTCCGTCCTTCCTTCTCATCTCTCATTCCCCAGCTCCTTGGCCTCGTATTCTCTTAAGTTCTATAACCATAGAACTTGGTACAATGCCTTGGTACCATAAGTACCATAAAGTTCTTGGTACCATACTAGCTTAGCACATTCTCCTGATAGTTTAGTTCTGGTCACATTATCCAGCAACAAAAGAATAATTTCCCACTTTCTCGCCCAGCTATTTATTTCCCCCTGGTACCTGGTCGACTTAGTTTGATAAGTTAGGTCTCGAAGCAGGTGTTGCCTCGCCTGGTACCTAGTTTGCCTGGCAGCTAGTTTGGTACCTAGTATATCTTGCCTCACAGCTAGTGTGTGTATTCTAGCAGCATTGTTTACCTCGTCAGATAGCTGGTTATCCCTCCTGTTGTGTAGTTATCGTTACATGGCATCGCTTTGTTTATTAAATATTGCGAATGGGCTATTTCATAAGACCGGTGATTAATTTCGTATGGCTCCATGATCACTGTATCCATGCGTTGTATTGTACTAGTCAGCTGGTTTACTCAGCTGGTTTACCTCAAGTTACATATACTTCATCTGGCAGTGGAGCCTCTTACCTGACAGCCAGCTTCGGTGTCCGGGAAGATGCCCCAACGTCCTTCACAGTTGAAAGACGTGGCTGGCACCTCGCTGTAGGTAGGGTAGGAGCCGTCCGCCACGTTCCCTGTACGCGAGGCATTAGTGTCATTAAGAATGTATTGGAACATGATAAAGGTAGATTAAATGGTACGTGTGTTTTTTTTTTGTTTATACTCTCCTAATTGCAGATGATGAGTCACAATAACGTGGTTGAAAAATGTTGGATACTAGAAATTGAAGAGACGACGACGTTTCGGTCCGTCCTGGACCATCACTATCGACTTGATAATGGTCCGGGACGGACCGAAACGTCGTCAATTCTTTGATTTCTATAGAGTGTGTGGTTCGTCAACACACTCCTAATTGTGTTAGGGAATGTGTGAACTTTTTGGCTCTTTGGTCAACCCTCTCCTCTCAACCTGCTTAAAATTAAAAATGTGTTGTATTTCATCCACTCCACTTTTGGGTAAGTTCCATTTGTTCACTACCAACCCTGAAGGTTTTCTAATAACTCAGTGGCTTATTTCAATATTACATTTCCATCCGCATCCCCTTGATCATGGACAACCATCCCAAATGTCTTGGTTTGACTTACAAATTTCCCTGCAAATTTTGTATGGGGTAATCATGTCTCCCTTTACTAGTCTGTTCCAGTAACTGGGTTTAATTCCTTGAGTCTGTCTTCGTAACTCACACCTCAATTCTGGTACTTGTCTGGTAGCATATACCTATGGTAGTTCTCAGTCTTCGTTTTAGATTAGATAAGGAGTACATACTAGAGTCGCATATTCAAAGATGGGTCTGATGAGTGATAGAGATAATCCTGAACGAGTTCTTGCTTAGAATTCCAAAGATGGTTCTCATTTTGACTAACCTAATATATGCCGCTGGTATGCATTTAATTAATGTGGGCTTCCATGAACAGGTTCACTGTGATATGGGTTCACGTTGCCCGATAGAGGAAGCCTGAATTGTAATTCTGTAGGCTGTATTGTAATTCTGTAGGCTGTATTGTAATTCTGTAGGCTGTATTGTAATTCTGTAGGCTGAATTGTAATTCTGTAGGCTGTATTGTAATTCTGTGGCCTGTATTGTAATTATGTAGGCTGAATTGTAATTCTGTAGGCTGTATTGTAATTCTGTAGCCTGTATTGTAATTCTGTAGGCTGTATTGTAATTCTGTGGCCTGTATTGTAATTCTGTAGGCTGAATTGTAATTCTGTAGGCTGTATTGTAATTCTGTGGCCTGTATTGTAATTCTGTAGCCTGTATTGTAATTCTGTAGGCTGTATTGTAATTCTGTGGCCTGTATTGTAATTCTGTAGCCTGTATTGTAATTCTGTAGGCTGTATTGTAATTCTGTGGCCTGTATTGTAATTCTGTAGGCTGAATTGTAATTTTGTAAGCTGTATTGTAATTCTGTAAGCTGAATTGTAATTCTGTAGGCTGAATTGTAATTCTGTAGGCTATATTGTAATTCTGTAGGCTATATTGTAATTCTGTAGGCTATATTGTAATTCTGTAGGCTATATTGTAATTCTGTAGGCTGTATTGTAATTATGTAGCCTGTATTGTAATTCTATAGCCTGTATTGTAATTCTGTAACCTGTATTTTGTTAATGCAATAATGTAATTCTGTATTCTGTAACCTGTATTGTAATTCTGTAGCCTGTATTGTAATTCTGTAACCTGTATTGTAATTCTGTAACCTGTATTGTAATTCTGTAGCCTGTATTGTAATTCTGTAGCCTGTATTGTAATTCTGTGGGCTGTATTGTAATTCTGTGACCTGTATTGTAATTCTGTAGCCTGTATTGTAATTCTGTAGCCTGTATTGTAATTCTGTAGCCTGTATTGTAATTCTGTAGCCTGTATTGTAATTCTGTAGCCTGTATTGTAATTCTGTAGCCTGTATTGTAATTCTGTAGGCTTTATTTAAGCTTATCGAGGTCCACCCTAGGCCACCTATGGACCCTCCCCAGGATGCAACCCCACAACAGTTGCCTAACTCCCGAATACCTATTTACTGCTAGGTGAACGGACGCACTAGGTGGAAAAAATGAGCCAGTCATTTCTATCCCGTCCGGGGATCGAACCCTGGAAACCTTGATTGGTGGTAGAGGACGTTGACTAGTGTTCTGTTCAACCCACAGGTCTTTTTGTCACTGGTTATTTAATCTCTCGTGTGGTACCTTATGTCCGACCTCTCGTTTCCAGCATAATTACATTAATTTGTGCTTACTAGGTACTCAAGTAGCCATTTCTTTTGGGTCAATCGTTGTTTATGATTTCTATAGTTAATGTGAGTGCAGAGAGTGGCAGTACATAGCTACAGCCCCGTTCCTGTGCCATGTAGGTCCACTACGGGCTCACCATATCCCGTGCTACTTGGAACTCTCTGTTCCCAGTAGCGGAATCTAAAACAACAAATAGTGGAAGGACTGACTTACCTGGGAAGCTGGAGGGATGCTGGGCCATCACCGCCACCATCACGCCCAACACACAACCTGCCATTAGAAGGGATTTAATATTTTCCAAGAAACTACTTTTTTTTTAACATTGTATGGTCATTCGGAAATGTTTAGGTAAATTTGAGGTAAAAATATTAAACAGAAAATAAGTATAAAATGTTAAAATGAAGTACTATCGGTCAGTGTTAAAAATGGTAGAAATTTGTAATGAAATGTTTTTAGATTCAGCTACTGGGAACAAAAAGTTACAAGTAGCACGGACTATGGTGAGCCCGTGGTGGACTTACCTGGCACAGGAGCAGGACTATAACTAAGACTATTAAATTAAATATCGTCAGTTTGCAGCGTTGTTAAAAAAAAAAACGAAAAAAACAATCCCCTGAAACTCTCGCGGCCTGATACCGGCGACGCTGATCAGACATACAAATAAACTATTTCATTGGACGTGGAAAAATATTTCTCGAGATGGAGCAGTTTCTTGCGAGAGGTGTAGGAGTGGTGGTGGGCGTTGGCAGTCTTCCTTATGTAGGCGTCAACCCACAGGAGTGCCCCGTCAACCCACAGTAGTGCCAGAGAGGCTCCATCCACTCCTGGCACCTAACTCTCTCCTCTTGAGTAAGGATGTCTGCGGTGGGGGTCGTCTGAGGTGTACACACACCTGGCGTAGTGGCCACACACACACATGTACATCTTGTCCCGAAATATTCAACAAATGTAAGCATTCACGTGTGTACAAGTATATATTTCGTGAATATTAAGAACTGTTTAAGAGTGTGCGTGATTAAATGTTCTAAATTAAGTGGATGGTAAATAGCCTGGGGTTATACACAGCCGAAATGTCTTGGGTTACCCCACAAGCAGGACGGCAAGCTTGGGAGGGGTGGTGGGGGGCCCAAATTTCTCTGATGCCTCTGTTCACCTAGCAGTAAACAGGTTATCTGGGAGTAGTGCGACTTAGTAGGTTCCATCTGGGCCTAGACGGATCTCGCCAGTCGAACACGCTTCTCAACATCCCAACGATGGCAACTCGACCCTATGCTGCATCATCTCACTCTGGACATGGGAGCCTCATTTTCAGGGTGTGCGCGGCCCACGCCGCACTCGGACGAGGAAGGTGGTGGCCTTGGCTTCATAACTGCACTTTTGCTTTCTCCTGGAGAACGTTCAACTTGTACGCGTATGTTTCCTCGACATTTTTTTATATATCAATATTTCTGGGCATACTCGGGCAGCGGGAATATCGCGATTATGGTATGTAGACCCCCTTGGCCATATGACGTTACGCGTCCCCCCCCCCCACCTCCCGCCCCTTTATGAGGACGAAATGACGCTATAATCAGCCGTATACGCACCGTTATAGGAACGTGTATATTAGCTCGTCATTCTCTGTATACTGTGTACGTAAAGGTTATAATGTTCCTGCTGTCAAGAACAATTAGGAGAGTTCCTGCAGGAAATGCCGGACCAACCTGTAATCTATATATGTGAGCCGCTCCAAGCCTGCTAGGTAAGTCATCACAAACAAGCCTGGCACGAATTTGAACAACACCGAAGCCACTATAGGTGTACTCCAGGTATATGGGTAATTATTACAATCTGACGCTGTAAATATAATCAGAATGCAGCTTAGTTTGACGTACCCCACTTAGTTTGCCCAGTGCCTGTCCAGAACTTTCACATGGGGGCGCGGGCCACACTACTACCATCTCCCACCCCTCACCACCATCACATTACTCCCCCCCCTCCACGCCACACTACTCCCATCTCCACCACACCCTCCCATCCCCACGCCACACTGCAAGAGTCAGAGAGAAAGATCTGGAGGTTGATATCACACCTGTCCCCAGAGGCCCACATCAAAAGGATATCATCAGCGGCATATGCTAGGTTGGCCAACATAAGAACTGCCTTTAGAAACTTGTGTAAGGAATCGTTCAGGACCCTGTATACCACTTATGTCAGTCCAATCATGGAATATGCATCTCCAGCCTGGAGTCCATACCTAGTTAAACACAAGGCAAAGTTAGAGAAGATTCAGCGGTATGCCACCAGACTCGTCCCGGAACCGAGAGGTATGAGCTACGAGGAAAGACTAAAGGAGCTGAACCTCACGTCCCTGGAAAGCAGAAGAGTAAGTGGAGACATGATAACCACCTACAAAATTCTCAGGGGAATTGACAGGGTGGACAAAGACAAACTCTTTAGCACGGGTGGAACACGAACAAGGGGACACGGGTGGAAACTTGGTACCCAGATGAGCCACAGAGACATTAGAAAGAATTTTTTCAGTGTCAGAGTAGTTAACAGAGGAATGCACTATGAAGTGATGTGGTGGAGGCTGACTCCATACACAGTTTCAAATGTAGATATGATAGAGCCCATTAGGCTCAGGAATCTGTACACCAATTGACTAACAGTTGAGAGGCGGGACCAAAGAGCCAAGCTCAACTCCATCAAGCACAACTAGGTGAGTACACTACTCCCATCCTACCCCCGCCCCCCACCACTGGTGGAAACAAGATGGACAAGGACAACCTCTTTAAATTGAAAGTAGGAAAAGAGGCCACAGAAGCCTTAAACACAAATGTGTCGAAGAAATGCAAGAAAATTCTCGTACCCTGCACGGGGGGTAGTCAACAAGTGGAATACACTGAAGTTGTGGAAGCCAAGTACAAGGCCAGATTCAACAAAGAAGAAGTCGAACGTCAGAAAGTTACATTTTATCAAAACAAGTTCAACAAGATTAGTAGACGGGGTAGAGTGGGCCAGCCTCGCTTTCCTGCAGTCACTGATAGCTGCATCAAATATAAGCTGTCTTCTCATCTTATATTTACTTATCTACACACACATCCCTGACGCATGGGCTCGGACGTGACCAATCTGTCAGGTTACTAACAACGTCGACCAAAAAAAAAAAAAGTCACGTCTAGAGCCATGTCTTGAGAACGTTGGACGCATTGGCCTGAAAACGCCAGCAGAGTGATCAGGCCGAGGTGGAGGCAGGCACAGCTAGATGTATGGGGGGAAGGCGTTAAATTAGCAGAGGTTGGCGAGAGAAAGCACAACCTTACTGTCCCTGTCTTTGCTCTTTTTAACAAGTCCAGCCGGTGTGCATAGTAAATATACATAAGTATATGCATGTATTGAAAGAAGTAATTGTACAGCAGGTCTGCGTTTGATCCCGATGGTCAAGTTGTTTGTTGGTCACCCTTCCTCCACTCCGCCCACCTAACCACTTGGGCTGGACGGTAGAGCGATGGTGTCTCTTCATGCAGGTCGGCGTTCAATCCCCGACCGTCCACAAGTGGTTGGGCAACCATTCCTTCCCACCGTCCCATCCCCAAATCCTTATCCTGACTCGCTTCCCAGTGTTATATAGTCGTAATAGCTTGCTTTCTCCTGATAGTTCCCTTCCCTTCCATTCACCTATCCTGTCCTCGTATCTCTTCCATATGCTATAGTCATGCTGGCTTAACACCTTTACATAATTCCTTTTCGTGAAGGCAACATGTAAACTCACCATGTTAGTGTACACATGTATCTCCGTCACGCGCTTGCACACGAAANGGGGGCGCTGGTCACGTACGGCTGGTAATCCTGTTGTTTTGTTGGCTAAATTGGCCCTACGCACGCACACACACACACACACACACACACACACACACACACACCACACCACACACACAAACACACACACACACACACACACCACACACACACACACAGAGGCTTAATAAAATTTATGTCATTCCTCATATCCAGGGCCTTTGTCCTCATATCCCATCCCCTTGTCCTCATATCCTAGCTCCCTGTCCTCATATCCCAGCCCTTGTCCTCATATCCCAGCCCCTTGTCCTCATATCCAGCTCCTTGTCCTCATATCCCAGCTCCTTGTCCTCATATCCCAGCTCCTTGTCCTCATATCCCAGCCCTTGTCCTCATATCCCAGCTCCTTGTCCTCATATCCTAGCTCCTTGTCCTCATATCCCAGCTCCCTGTCCTCATATCCCAGCCCCTTGTCCTCATATCCCAGCTCCTTGTCCTCATATCCCAGCTCCTTGTCCTCATATCCCAGCTCCTTGTCCTCATATCCCAGCCCCTTGTCCTCATATCCCAGCTCCTTGTCCTCATATCCCAGCTCCCCCCCTGTCATATCCCAGCTCCCTGTCCTCATATCCAGCTCCCTGTCCTCATATCCCAGCTCCTTGTCCTCTCATATCCCAGCTCCCTGTCCTCATATCCCAGCCCCTTGTCCTCATATCCCAGCTCCTTGTCCTCATATCCCAGCTCCTTGTCCTCATATCCCAGCTCCCTGTCCTCATATCCCAGCTCCATGTCCAATGGTATAAAGTCATACCGTCCTAATATATGAGGTACCTTATAACTGTCTATAACGTATAACCTCTTATAACTATGATAAATATTATTAGTTTGCCTTGAAATTACACATTTTCCCATGACACATTTTCCCCTGAGATGCATGCAAGCCACAACAGTTGCCTAGCTCCCCCCGTCACCTGTTTAAAAACAACAGGTCCCCCGCGCGGGAATCTAACCCGGAAACTTTTCATCTGTAAACTACTCCATTGAACACGTCCAGTGGGTAGAACACCCGCAAAAAAAAATGTTGAATCAACGTAAGCGACTTTGAACCCTGCCTTCTGCATAAATGATTTGTATCCGATGTGACAAACAATTAGCATATGTGCGTAGGAGGTGAAGTCATCGTGTCCTTGGGGAGGGGGAGGAAGCCGCAGATAGTCTTCCTTTGGACAGAATAAACGAAGGTTGGCGAAGAATTCTGTTTCCCGCGTTTTTTTCTGGGTGGCGCCGGCCTGCTGCGTGTTGTAAACAGAGTCCATCTCCACGTCAGGCGTCTCCGAGCGCTGATTGGCTCTTGTCGCAGGGACGTCATCATTACACCCGACTTTGATTGGTCGAGATGTTTACATTTAAGTATAGACCAATTATAGTTTCACTAATAATTTATATTGATTAAGCTGAAGAAAGAGTTTTATAGCAAAAGAGTATTTTTATGTTCCATTCATATGTTGGTGTTTCAGCATCTCTAAAAATCAAGAATGTTTATGTAAATTATCGGTGACTCCGAGGCTGGGAAGAGCCAAGAGCCAATCCCGGTCGGGGGATGAGCCAAGAGCCAATCTCCGATCGAGGATGAGCCAAGAGCCAATCTCCGATCGAGGATGAGCCAAGAGCCAATCACCGGCCTGCAGGCTTGCGCAGCTGGCCAACCCTGGCCTTATAAGAGACTGGCGCTTCAAATGGGATCTCAGTCGATCTCAGAAGCCGGGCCACGCCACACCGCCGGACCAACTGACCCACGATGTCTTGGTAGATACCCACGCAAGGAGCAGAGTCCACATCTCCTTCAACCACCAGAACACTCACATCAACTACTCGACATGCATTATCTTCCTATATTTCTTGGTAAGTAATTGGGTGCAACCATGTAATTAGTTCGCGCGTATGGTAGTTAATGTTCAAGTGTTCATTCAAATGTTATTCGAATAACAAATGAATAACAAGTGTTATTCAAAGTTCATGTGATAGAGCCATGCTTGATCATCTATGTGGAAGGGTACTGGAAGGTGTCCTCTCGGTACTCTTCCACGAGCTCATGTAGTACACGTGACGTGGTAATTACAACGTTGAACAAACGACGTGATGTACTTTAAATCAACGTTGACTTAACGCCTAGTTAACGTTTATTTAATGTTGAGTTAGCGTTATTTGTGGATACTGGCCCCCCCCCCCCACTATAGCTTTTTCCGCTGCCCAGTGGCTACGATATCCAAGAGCAACGTAAATTCAACGCAGATTCAAAGACATCAGTGCAGATTCAACGTCGAAACAACGTCATTCATTGATATTAAGCTTAAAACAAATTCTAATATAGACGAAGGAAAGACTAAACACGATAATAGGGTAGAAATAGCCTAAGCTACTCTATCCCTTTGAGATAGATGTATTATATTATCTCAATAATTATGATGTATTTTATTAGTCTCAATAAACGTACTTGAACTAAGTACGATAGAGGTAAACAATCTTTCTATAGCCTAGGCTGTGTGAAGATACGAATTAAGTATATAGAAACGACTGTAATTACCTCAGTTGTTCGGTTGAGAGATGCGGTTGACTGTTCGGATGAGTGATGCAGTTGACTACTGTAACTGTTCCTCATCTCAGGCCGTTTAATTCTCTAGCAACTCGTCAATCACGACAAAGCTGCCAAGGTTCAGGCCCTTGAAATACCCATCTATTGTGTGATTTTGCTCTGTAGTGGCGGCCATCTTTGTTGTTGACACTTTTCGCTTTGAATCGCAACTTTTCTAATCCAAAAAAAATTTCACTTACTTTTGTATATATGTTACTTACTTTTGTATATATGTTTAACTCGGCTACTTTTCAAACTCTCTGTACCTTCATGATGGCCCCGGGACCCCACTCACCGTCATCAGACTGTTTCACAATTCTTAGGTAATTGAAGTTTCCTGTAGTAGCTGGCTGGTTGGTTGGAGCAGTGTGTGTGTGTGTTGTGTGTGTGTGTTTGTGTGTGTGTGTGTACCACCTATTTGTGCTTGCGGGGGTTGAGCTTTGCTCTTTGGTAGGTGTGTGTGTGTGTGTGTGTGTGGTGTGTTGTGTGTGTGTGTGTGTGTGTTGTGTGTGTGGTGTGTGTGTGTGTGTGTGTGTGTGTGTATCACCTAGTTGTGCTTGCGAGGGTTGAGCTCTGGCTCTTTGTGTGTGTGTGTTTGTTGTGTGTGGTGTGTGTGTGTGTGTGTTTACCTAGTTGTGCTTGCAGGGGTTGAGCTCTGCTCTTTGGGCCCGCCTCTCACTGTTACTAACTATTAACTATTTTTTTCCACAAACACACACCAGGAAGCAGCCCGTGACAGCTGTATAACTCCCAGGTGCCTATTTACTGCTAGGCAACAGGAGCATCAGGGTGAAAGAAACTCTGCCTATTTGTCTCTGCCGACGCCGGGAATCTAACCCGAGCCACAGGATTACGAGTCCCGCGCGCTGTCCACTCAGCTACCAGACCCCCTGTGTGTGTGTGTTGTGCACCACACGACCCGATTATGTTGATGTGCCACCAGACTAGTACCCGAACTGAGGAGTATGAGCTACGAGGAGAGACTACTGTCATTAAACCTCACATCACTGGGAGACAGAAGAGTTAGGGGGGGACATGATCACCACATACAAGATTCTCAGAGGAATTGATAAAGTAGATAAAGACAGACTATTTAACACATGGGACACAGTGGAAATTGAGTGCCCAAATGAGCCATAGAGACGTTAGAAAGAACTTTTTCAGTGCAAGAGTAGTAGAAAAATGGAATGCATTAGGCAGTGATGTGGTGGAGGCTGACTCCAAGCACAGCTTCAAGTATAGATATGATAGAGCCCAATAGGCTCAGGAATCTGTACATCAGTTGATTGACATGAGAGGCGGACCAAAGAGCCAGAGCTCAACCCCCGCAAGCACAACTAGGTGAGTACACACAGGCCAAGGAAGGGGGGGGGGGTTAATGCCAGTAGCAGAGGCCGGCCGACGAAACTGACAGTTACACACACACACACACACACACACACACACACACACACACACACACACACACACACACACACAAAACACAACACACACATAAACACAACACACCACACACACACAACACACACACACACACACACCACACACACACACCACCACACACACCACACACACACACACACACCACACACATAAACACATGAATATAGCATAATATACAATACAGTAGAACACACATGTATATAATGGTACTTCAAATACCGCAGCATGGATTACATTGTAGTAGAGGTACCTTGACACTTACAGGTATGACCCCAGCGTATCCAGTCTGAAGTGGTTAGGCTTCAGACTGGACACTGAACACATAACAGGAGGTACAGGAACAGACGACTTCTGACTCCTATTAGGAGGCTTCCAGCTTCCCTCCTTCCTGTTATTGTTGTTATAGATTCAGCTACTTACTCGGAACAACTCCAAGTAGCACGGGCTATGGTGAGCCCGTAGTGGAGCTGTACCTGGCGCAGGAGCGGTGCGAGGTGCCCCCCATCCTTGTAGCTCGGAGTTTATGAGCTGTGGACCACTATGAGGTTGTTTATCGCAGTGTGATGAGGTTTTCAAGGTTGTAAACCGTTTAATAAATATAAGCGAAGCCGCCATGATTGTTCAAAGATGTACAGTTTTCGTTCCTGATGTAACACATACCCTAGTCTTTCATGCTTGAGGCATACTAGTGAATGCTTGACTGCTGGGACACGACAATTTAGTAATCCAGGAATTCCCTATTCCCTATCCAGCTGAATAATCAATATTCCAACGAACGGAAACATTTACTAGACTACTCTTAACCCTAATTAATGTGATAATAGGTTATATCTTATATATAATTACGTTTTATATTATAAACTATGCATTTCTTCGGCAGTGTGGGCGGTGGTGGTGGGCGGGAGCTGGGCGTGGAGCAGCAGTGAGGTGTCCTGCGCCTCCTGCGGCTCAGAGTGTCAGGCCGCCTGCGGCACCAGGAACTTCCGCGCCTGCTGCTTCAACTTCCAAAGGCGCCGACGGGCCGACCCCCTCGCTCACAGGTGAGGGCGGGCGTAGATGGGGAATGTCGCCCCCCCCTGACCCCCTTGACTGTTGGTGAGGGGATATAGCTCTTGAGAGTGTGGAAGGCTCATTTATAGCCCCGCTCCTGTGCCAGGTAAGTCCAGTATGGGCTCACCATAGCCCGTGCTACTTGGAAGGTCACACAGATCCTGGCTTGCTTCAGAAGACTTGTGGGAGATTTTTATGAAGTTTCTCTGCACCAGGTCATTACTGTTCATATGGTGGAGGGGTGGGGGGGGACCTATGTTCAATAGGTCCTACAGACCTATTGAACATTTTAACAAATGACAATGGCACTAATGCCATTGTTTCTTTCCCAGCAGCAGCAGCAGCACGGTGCCAGACGAGTCGGATAATCTGGCCCTCCAGGGCCTGGTGAGGCTTGGAGGAGGCGGTGCCAGGGACCGCCACTTGGCTAAGGTCCTACGGTCCCTCTCCCCGCTCGCTGGAGGCCTCCGAGGTGGACGGTCGCTACTTGGAACACACCTTACCTCTCCACGCCAGTACAGGACTCTAGCGAGGAGCAGGAGGTCGAAGATGACTTCCTGACCTCGTCAGGTGGTGACGGAGGCGCGGTAGAGGACACGGCACTCTCCCACCTGGTGACCCTGGCACTCCGTCGTCCACCGGCGGCACTCCGTAAGCGCCAGCAGAGATTCCCTTCGCCAAATGTGAAGAAATAAGATCTCACACCTGGGATTTCATCCCCATTGTTACAGGGCATCGCGGCCATTAACCTGACCCCTCCTTTTGGCACTCTGATGCCAGTCCCTCCCTCTCCCCCCCCCCACTCCTGGCACCTTTCGAACCTTGATGTGAATGCCAAGTATATTTGTAGCGAAATACCATTTAAGGCCAGGCAAGTCCCGCTCTCTATGTGATGGTACATCAACCGTAAGACTCTCGTGGACTCTTGTGGAATAAAATTTGTCGACAACTGCTTTTGTGTGTCATTTAACAACTATATCTTCAAACTGTGGATACCACACCTTGCCAATATGCGTGGAAAGTATATATATATATATATATATATATATATATATATATATATATATATATATATATATAATATATATATATATATATATATATATTATAATATATATTATACCCCCCTTGACCATGGGCAGTATACCCACATGCTGATATACAATTCAGATGCCTGTACAATATACACCCACATACCTGAACAATTTACACCCACACACCTGTCTGGCTCCCCCACTGTTCCTTGTGACTAGTCTATGGATATACATCTCGGCGAATCTAACTCCTTTGACATCACTTATTTGGTGTTCTCCTCAACCCGTATTGACATCTTAAGTGATGTTCAGGAATAACTGACCAGCATACCACACATACCTGGATAACATATCTGGATAACATACCACACATACCTGGATAACATACCACACATACCTGGATAACATACCACACATATACCTGGATAACATACCAGACATATACCTGGATATCATACCACACACATACCTGGATAACATACCACACATATACCTGGATATCATACCACACATACCTGGATAACATACTACACATATACCTGGATAACATACCACACATACCTGGATAACATACCACACATATACCTGGATATCATACCACACACATACCTGGATAACATACCACACATATACCTGGATAACATACCACATATACCTGGATAACATACCACACATATACCTGGATATCATACCACACATATACCTGGATAAGATACCACACATATACCTGGATTACATACCGCACATACCTGGATAACATACCACACATATACCTGGATATCATACCACACATACCTGGATAACATACCACACATACCTGGATAACATACCACACATACCTGGATAACATACCACACATACCTGGATAACATACCACACACATACCTGGATAACATACCACACATACCTGGATAACATACCACACATATACCTGTATATCATACCACACATATACCTGGATAGCATACCACACATATACCTGGATAACATACCACACATATATCTGGATATCATACCACACATATCTGGATATCATACCACACATATCTGGATATCATACCACACACCACAAATCTGGACAGTATATCACGCACACCTGGACAGTATACTACACACCTGGACAGTATACTACACACCTGGACAGTATACTACACACCTGGACGGTATACTACACACCTGGGACAGTATACTACACACCTGGACAGTATACTACACACCTGGGACAGTATACTACACACCTGGGACAGTATACTACACACCCGGGACAGTATACTACACACCTGGACAGCATACTACACACCTGTACAGTAGACTACACACCTGGACAGTATATTACACACCTGGACAGTATACTACACACCTGGACAGCATACTACACACCTGAACAGCATACTACACACCTGGACAGCATACTACACACCTGGACAGCATACTACACACCTGGACAGCATACTACACACCTGGACAGTATACTACACACCTGGACAACATACTACACACCTGGACAGCTCTCGGCCGATGACGCGAGATTCCAAACCTGTCCTCATACTTAATACATCATTGCTTTTATTTGTATAACCAGGTCCTCGAAATTCAGGAGTTGTATACAGAGTTTTTCTGAAATTATATATTTTTCGAAAATACAAAATTCTAATGGAATGATGAAGCTTTCTATTATATTATGTATGATTGAATTTTTTTAATGTTAAATCTAACGTAGAAATATGACGAAACCTAACCTAACCAAACCTAACTAAGTCAGTAAATTATGTTTTTAATATAATATAATAATAATACTAATTAAAATAAACCAATTAGATCTTTGTTAACGAGAATTACTCTGCCTCTTAGGCAAAGCTGGCCTTGCAAGAAACAGGAAGCCTGATTTCCGTTATTTCCAAATATTTCTTTTTCAATTTGGTTTATCCCAATTAATATTATTTTATTAAATTAAGCTATACACCTGGAGAGTCTATTGCTATACACCTGGAGAGTTTATTGCCATACACCTGGAAAGTCTAGCCAGTGTTGTAATAATTTATATGTTACTACGAATAAAAGATTTTGATTCTGATAATGACAATGCCTGCGTGCCGGGGCTGGTATCGTGACACAAATGTAACTAACGTACTGTAATTTTGTATGTAAGCTTTCCCAATTACGGATGTGCCAACCTTTTATGAACGGAAAGTTTTGTGAGGTTTGGTGGTCACAAGGGAGACGGGGCCCCGAACAAGTTGTTTACACAGTCAAAGGCTCAGGAAAACGAGCGTTATCACTTCAGTCGGCTGTCGTCCGTCAAGGGAGGAAGACGTACTACGTTGTCTTGTGTGTGTTCGCTTTACCCGTCTACCTTGCTTCCCGTCATCGATAAGGAATAGGGGAAACCACGTGTAGGATCGATCTACAAGCATCCAGATATCATCCACATTCCTCTATTTGTATTGGTAATGTTTCAAGTCGCATAATTGTTGCCAAAATGTATTTTTGAGGGCCAGGAGTTGAATTCGATATACAGATCTTGGATTGGGATTGTATGGATTC
Organism: Procambarus virginalis; assembly: GCA_020271785.1. Classification (NCBI taxonomy): domain Eukaryota; kingdom Metazoa; phylum Arthropoda; class Malacostraca; order Decapoda; family Cambaridae; genus Procambarus; species Procambarus virginalis. The sequence continues at coordinate 8,134 of WNGS01016363.1, read as the reverse complement.
TGTACAAGGATTGTGGATATGGGGGGTGTAGGAGGTGGGGGGGGGGGTCGAATACTATAAGGATTTCGGAAAATATGTATTGTTGCACCCACAAAAAATCAAACTAGTATCATTTGTACCACTGTTACACTAACGGACGTACGAGCCAAAAAAAAACTAACGTCTCAGGTTCGAATCCTCGTCACGGCCCTTGTGGGTTTGTTCATTTGATGCATCACGTTAGTGTGATCTCTGTGTATGATAACGTCTCAGGTCTAATAATCATTCAAAGGACTAATACGTAATCTTAGTCTAATATACCTTGTATAATTAAGCCCAGTAGGGGTTAATTAGGTTGTAACCAGGTCTGGGGCTCGCAGAACAAGACGTCAGAAGCCTCTTAACACTAAATTGGTATAAAGAAAAACTTTAAAACATAATGGTTCTAGTTTATTAAATTTTTGCATTGTCCAGAATAGTTAAAAGTTAGAAAATATATAGAACTAAGGCCTGTTAATATTTGATACAGCTTTTAAATGTGAACATGGGAGCATTCTGAATAATTTTACCCGTCACAACGAACGTGAGAAGTTTATATATTGTTCTAAAAAAAAATGCTGGACATTTCATGGTTAATTCCTGACGAATTGATTGTTTTCCCAACGAGGTGGTAGGATATGTTCAAGTCCGTTTATTGAGATACTAAAATACATCTCAAGGGGATAGAATAGCTTAGGCTATTTCTACCTTCCTCTATAGGCTGTGTGTCCTGGGCGAAGATATGTGGGTCTGGTGGTGGGTCGTTCGGCTTTATAGATCAGCAGCGGACGTTATAATAGTGATCACAGATGCGGTAGTTGCTACTGAAGAGAGTGGCATTCGGGCACAGGAAACTATACATGAAGCGCCCGTGACAGATGTGGAACACCTAGAAAGAGAGAAGCATAGTTGGCGTTGAGTGGTCTTTTTTCAACACAATCTGCAATAGACAGATTGCAGCACGGCAATTTACAAGCGTACACTGCCCTATATAAGTGTCTGCCATCACGTACAGGTTAATTGTAGTTCAGATATCTACTCCCACTTGATGTTTGACGACCATTTGATGTTTTAACACATTTGAAAATGAATACTAAAATGTCACTTGCAGGCATCATAATAGGTACCAGTGTGTCGCCATGAACTTCATTGCAATTTGTATACTTGTATTAAAGTACAGTATTATGTATATTTGTGTATATCTGGCTGTCTGTGGCTCTGGCAACACTGACACTGAATAAATCCGACCTCGCACACATTCCATTGACACCCTTGCATTATTTTTGCTTCTTCTCTACACACATTTAATGAATCACTTTAATCAGTTTCACCCATTCCCTTCGTCTCAGTGTTAGCAACCATCTCTGTCTTCACTCCTCTCTCATTGCCCGTCTAACCACTTGGGCTGGACGGTAGAGCGACGGTCTCGCTTCATGCAGGTCGGCGTTCAATTCCCGACCATCCTAGTAGTTAGGCACCATTCCTTCCCCCCCCCCTCCGTCCCATCCCATCCCAAATCCTTATCCTGACCCAGAGATATATAGTAGCAATGGCCTGGCGCTTCTGATAATTCATTCCGTCCTTACTTCCCATCCCTCATTCCCCAGCTCCTTGGCCTCGTATTCTCTTAAGTTCTATAACCATAGAACTTGGTACCACAAGTACCATAAAGTTCTTGGTACCATACTAGCTTAGCACATTCTCCTGATACTGTTTAGTTCTGGTCACATTATCCAGCAACAAAAGAATAATTCCCCACTTTCTCGCCCAGCTATTTATTTCCCCCTGGTACCTGGTCGACTTAGTTTGATAAGTTAGGTCTCGAAGCAGGTGTTGCCTCGCCTGGTACCTAGTTTGCCTGGCAGCTAGTTTGGTACCTAGTGTATCCTTGCCTCACAGCTAGCGTGTGTACTCTAGCAGCATTGTTTACCTCGTCTGATAGCTGGTTATCCCTCCTGTTGTCCAGTTATCTTTACATGGCATCGCTTTGTTTATTAAATATTGCGAATGGGCTATTTCATAAGACCGGTGATTAATTTCGTATGGCTCCATGATCACTGTATCCATGTGTTGTATTGTACTAGTCAGCTGGTTTACTTAGCTGGTATACCTCAAGTTACATATACCTTCATCTGGCAGTGGTGCCTCTTACCTGACAGCCAGCTTCGGTGTCCGGGAAGATGCCCCAACGTCCTTCACAGTTGAAAGACGTGGCTGGCACCTCGCTGTAGGTAGGGTAGGAGCCGTCCGCCACGTTCCCTGTACGCGAGGCATTAGTGTCATTAAGAATGTATTGGAACATGATAAAGGTAGATTAAATGGTACGTGTGTTTTTTTTTTGTTTATACTCTCCTAATTGCAGATGATGAGTCACAATAACGTGGTTGAAAAATGTTGGATACTAGAAATTGAAGAGACGACGACGTTTCGGTCCGTCCTGGACCATCACTATCGACTTGATAATGGTCCGGGACGGACCGAAACGTCGTCAATTCTTTGATTTCTAGTGTGTGGTTCGTCAACACACTCCTAATTGTGTTAGGGAATGTGTGAACTTTTTGGCTCTTTGGTCAACCCTCTCCTCTCAACCTGCTTAAAATTAAAAATGTGTTGTATCTCATCCACTCCACTTTTGGGTAAGTTCCATTTGTTCACTACCAACCCTGAAGGTTTTCTAATAACTCTGTGGCTTATTTCAATATTACATTTCCATCCGCATCCCCTTGATCATGGACAACCATCCCAAATGTCTTGGTTTGACTTACAAATTTCCCTGCAAATTTTGTATGGGGTAATCATGTCTCCCTTTACTAGTCTGTTCCAGTAACTGGGTTTAATTCCTTGAGTCTGTCTTCGTAACTCACACCTCAATTCTGGTACTTGTCTGGTAGCATATACCTATGGTAGTTCTCAGTCTTCGTTTTAGATTAGATAAGGAGTACATACTAGAGTCGCATATTCAAAGATGGGTCTGATGAGTGATAGAGATAATCCTGAACGAGTTCTTGCTTAGAATTCCAAAGATGGTTCTCATTTTGACTAACCTAATATATGCCGCTGGTATGCATTTAATTAATGTGGGCTTCCATGAACAGGTTCACTGTGATATGGGTTCACGTTGCCCGATAGAGGAAGCCTGAATTGTAATTCTGTAGGCTGTATTGTAATTCTGTAGGCTGTATTGTAATTCTGTAGGCTGTATTGTAATTCTGTGGCCTGTATTGTAATTATGTAGGCTGAATTGTAATTCTGTAGGCTGTATTGTAATTCTGTAGGCTGTATTGTAATTCTGTGGCCTGTATTGTAATTCTGTGGCCTGTATTGTAATTATGTAGGCTGAATTGTAATTCTGTAGGCTGAATTGTAATTCTGTAGGCTGTATTGTAATTCTGTGGCCTGTATTGTAATTCTGTAGGCTGAATTGTAATTTTGTAAGCTGTATTGTAATTCTGTAAGCTGAATTGTAATTCTGTAGGCTGAATTGTAATTCTGTAGGCTATATTGTAATTCTGTAGGCTATATTGTAATTCTGTAGGCTATATTGTAATTCTGTAGGCTATATTGTAATTCTGTAGGCTGTATTGTAATTATGTAGCCTGTATTGTAATTCTATAGCCTGTATTGTAATTCTGTAACCTGTATTTTGTTAATGCAATAATGTAATTCTGTATTCTGTAACCTGTATTGTAATTCTGTAGCCTGTATTGTAATTCTGTAACCTGTATTGTAATTCTGTAACCTGTATTGTAATTCTGTAGCCTGTATTGTAATTCTGTAGCCTGTATTGTAATTCTGTAGCCTGTATTGTAATTCTGTGGGCTGTATTGTAATTCTGTGACCTGTATTGTAATTCTGTAGCCTGTATTGTAATTCTGTAGCCTGTATTGTAATTCTGTAGCCTGTATTGTAATTCTGTAGGCTTTATTTAAGCTTATCGAGGTCCACCCTAGGCCACCTATGGACCCTCCCCAGGATGCAACCCCACAACAGTTGCCTAACTCCCGAATACCTATTTACTGCTAGGTGAACGGACGCACTAGGTGGAAAAAATGAGCCAGTCATTTCTATCCCGTCCGGGGATCGAACCCTGGAAACCTTGATTGGTGGTAGAGGACGTTGACTAGTGTTCTGTTCAACCCACAGGTCTTTTTGTCACTGGTTATTTAATCTCTCGTGTGGTACCTTATGTCCGACCTCTCGTTTCCAGCATAATTACATTAATTTGTGCTTACTAGGTACTCAAGTAGCCATTTCTTTTGGGTCAATCGTTGTTTATGATTTCTATAGTTAATGTGAGTGCAGAGAGTGGCAGTACACAGCTACAGCCCCGTTCCTGTGCCATGTAGGTCCACTACGGGCTCACCATATCCCGTGCTACTTGGAACTCTCTGTTCCCAGTAGCGGAATCTAAAACAACAAATAGTGGAAGGACTGACTTACCTGGGAAGCTGGAGGGATGCTGGGCCATCACCGCCACCATCACGCCCAACACACAACCTGCCATTAGAAGGGATTTAATATTTTCCAAGAAACTACTTTTTTTTTAACATTGTATGGTCATTCGGAAACTGTTTAGGTTAAATTTGAGGTAAAATATTAAACAGAAAATAAGTATAAAAATGTTAAAATGAAGTACTATCGGTCAGTGTTAAAAATGGTAGAAATTTGTTAATGAAATGTTTTTAGATTCAGCTACTGGGAACAAAAAGTTACAAGTAGCACGGACTATGGTGAGCCCGTGGTGGACTTACCTGGCACAGGAGCAGGACTATAACTAAGACTATTAAATTAAATATCGTCAGTTTGCAGCGTTGTTAAAAAAAAAAACGAAAAAAACAATCCCCTGAAACTCTCGCGGCCTGATACGGCGACGCTGATCAGACATACAAATAAACTATTTCATTGGACGTGGAAAAATATTTTCTCGAGATGGAGCAGTTTCTTGCGAGAGGTGTAGGAGTGGTGGTGGGCGTTGGCAGTCTTCCTTATGTAGGCGTCAACCCACAGGAGTGCCCCGTCAACCCACAGTAGTGCCAGAGAGGCTCCCATCCACTCCTGGCACCTAACTCTCTCCTCTTGAGTAAGGATGTCTGCGGTGGGGGTCGTCTGAGGTGTACACACACCTGGCGTAGTGGCCACACACACACATGTACATCTTGTCCCGAAATATTCAACAAATGTAAGCATTCACGTGTGTACAAGTATATATTTCGTGAATATTAAGAACTGTTTAAGAGTGTGCGTGATTAAATGTTCTAAATAAGTGGATGGTAAATAGCCTGGGGTTATACACAGCCGAAATGTCTTGGGTTACCCCACAAGCAGGACGGCAAGCATTGGGGAGGGGGTGGGGGGCCCCAAGTTTCTCTGATGCCTCTGTTCACCTAGCAGTAAACAGGTTATCTGGGAGTAGTGCGACTTGGTAGGTTCCATCTGGGCCTAGACGGATCTCGCCAAGTCGAACACGCTTCTCAACATCCCAACGATGGGCAACTCGACCCTATGCTGCATCATCTCACTCTGGACATGGGAGCCTCATTTCCAGGGTGTGCGCGGCCCACGCCACACTCCGACGAGGAAGGTGGTGGCCTTGGCTTCATAACTGCACTTTTGCTTTCTCCTGGAGAACGTTCAACTTGTACGCGTATATTTCCTCGACATTTTTTATATATCAATATTTCTGGGCATACTCGGGCCGCGGGAATATCGCGATTATGGTATGTAGACCCCCTTGGCCATATACGTCACGCGTCCCCCCCCCCCTCCCCTTTATGAGGACGAAATGACGCTATAATCAGCGTATACGCACCGTTATAGGAACGGTATATTAGCTCGTCATTCTCTGTATATTGTGTACGTAAAGGTTTATAATGTTCCTGCTGTCAAGAAATTAGGAGAGTTCCTGCAGGAAATGCCGGACCAAACCTGTAATGATATATGTGAGCCGCTCCAAGCCTGCTAGGTAAGTCATCACAAAACAAGCCTGGCACGAATTTGAACAACACCGAAGCCACTATAGGTGTACTCCAGGTATATGGGTAATATTACAATCTGACGCTGTAAATATAATCAGAATGCAGCTTAGTTTGACGTACCCCACTTAGCTTGCCCAGTGCTGTCCAGAACTTTCACATGGGGGCGGGGCCACACTACTACCATCTCCACCACACACCTCCCATCTCCACCACACCCTCCACCCCCACGCCCCACCGAATGCAAGAGTCAGAGGAGAAAGATCTGGAGGTGATATCACACCTGTCCCCAGAGGCCCACATCAAAAGATATCATCAGCGCATATGCTAGGTTGGCCAACATAAGAACTGCCTTTAGAAACTTGTGTAAGGAATCGTTCAGGACCCTGTATACCCCTTATGTCAGTCCAATCATGGAATATGCATCTCCACCTGGAGTCCATACCTAGTTAAACACAAGGCAAAGTTAGAGAAGATCACGGTATGCCACCAAACTCGTCCCGGAACCGAGAGGTATGAGCTACGGAAAGACTAAAGGAGCTGACCCTCACGTCCCTGGAAAGCAGATAGTAAGTGGAGACATGATACCCACCTACAAAATTCTCAGGGGAATTGACAGGGTTGGACAAAGACAAACTCTTTAGCATGGGTGGAACACGAACAAGGGGACACAGGTGGAAACTTAGTACCCAGATGACCACAGGACATTAGAAAGAATTTTTTCAGTGTCAGAGTAGTTAACAGAGGAATGCACTATGAAGGAGTGGTGGAGGCTGACTCCATACACAGTTTCAAATGTAGATATGATAGAGCCCATTAGGCTCAGGAATCTGTACACCAATTGACTAACAGTGAGAGGCGGGACCAAAGAGCCAAGCTCAATTCCATCAAGCACAACTAGGTGAGTACACTACTCCCATCCTACCCCCCCCCCCCACCACTGGTGGAAACAAGGTGGACAAGGACAACCTCTTTAAATTGAAAGTAGGAAAAGAGGCCACAGAACCTTAAACACAAATGTGTCGAAGAAATGCAAGAAATTTCTCGTACCCTGCACGGGGGTAGTCAACAAGTGGAATACACTGAAGTTGTGGAAGCCAAGTACAAGGCCAGATTCACAAAGAAGAAGTCGAACGTCAGAAAGTTACATTTTATCAAAACAAGTTCAACAAGATTATAGACGGGGTAGAGTGGGCCAGCTCGCTTTCCTGCAGTCACTGATAGGCTGCATCAAATATAGCTGTCTTTTCATCTTATATTTACTTATCTACACCATCCCTGACGCATGGGCTCGGACGTGACCAATCTGTCAGGTTACTAACAACGTCGACCAAAAAAAAAAAGTCACGTCTAGAGCCATGTCTTGAGAACGTTGGACGCATTGGCCTGAAAACGCCAGCAGAGTGATCAGGCCGAGGTGGAGGCAGGCACAGCTAGATGTATGGGGGAAGGCGGTAAATTAGCAGAGGTTTGCGAGAGAAAGCACACCTTACTGTCCCTGTCTTTGCTCTTTTTAACAAGTCCAGCCGGTGTGCATAGTAAATATACATAAGTTATGCATGTATTGAAAGAATTAATTGTACAGCAGGTCTGCGTTTGATCCCGATGGTCAAGTTTGTTGTTGTCACCCTTCCTCCACTCCCCCACCTAACCAATTGGGCTGGACGGTAGAGCGATGGTGTCGCCTTCATGCAGGTCGCGTTCATCCCCGACCGTCCACCATGGTTTGGGCAACCATTCCTTCCACCGTCCCATCATCTCAAATCCTTCCTGACTCGCTTCCCGTTGTTATATAGTCGTAATAGCTTGCTTCTCCTGATAGTTCCCTTCCCTTCCATTCACCTATCCTGTCCTCGTATCTCTTCCATATGCTATAGTCATGCTGGCTTAACACCTTTACATAATTTCCTTTTCGTGAAGGCAACATGTAAACTCACCATGTTAGTGTACACATGTATCTCCGTCACGCGCTTGCACACGAATAAGCAGCCGCCTACTAATGCTAAATCAACTACCGTACTCACAGGTGAACTTTAAACATGGCAAGTGTAAAGAACAGAGATGGCACCAGCAGAACAGCAGCAGCACGCAGTAAGTAGCTGTGTCCTGTACGAAGGCGTCGACCCAACTGGAACCTCCCCTCA
>WNGS01016362.1:0-13039 GCA_020271785.1 Procambarus virginalis | reverse complement strand
ATATATATATATATATATTAAATATGACGAAAAGTAAGATTAAATAATTTTAACACGAATTTCTCAATGTTTTTCTTATACTCTTTTTCACCGTTGATGGTAACTGAAAAATCATTCTCCAAAGTTCATTTTTATTTCTAGTCTGACGCGACAATTGAGCGCGTTTCGTAAAACTTATTACATTTTCAAAGACTTAGTTTTACACACACACAACTATAACTGAACAGAGTTTAAACAGCTTTGACTTTTTTATACCTGCATTTGGGTGAGGTGATATGTTATAATAGTTTTTAATGAGGTGAAAACAAACTTTCAACACAACACAGAACACGAAACAATGTATAAGGTATAAGGTATAAGCTAAACAAGGTATAAGCTAAAGGGAAGAATAGAAGTAACTGCAGAGGGCCTATTGGCCCATATTTCTTGATGCTTCTATATTGGAGCGGAGTCTTGAAGTGGGTAGAATATAATTGTGTGTTAATTGGCTGTTGATTGCTGGTGTTGACTTCTTAATGTGTAGTCCTCGCAGATATCAAGTCTCCTGCTATCGCTGTATCTATCGATGATTTCCGTGTTTTTTGTTAAGATTTCTCTGGTGATGGTCTGGTTGTGGGAAGAGATTATATGTTCCTTGATAGAGCCCTGTTGCTTATGCATCGTTAATCGCCTGGAAAGAGATGTTGTTGTCTTGCCTATATACTGAGTTCTTTGAGGCTTACAGTCCCCAAGTGGGCATTTGAAGGCATAGACGACATTGATCGCTTTCAAAGCGTTCTGCTTTGTGTCTGGAGAGTTTCTCATGAGTAGACTGAGACTGAGACTCTCATGAGTAGTCACAGACTGAGCTGTGACTCAGAGTACTAGCGGAACCCGCCACGCGTTGCTGTGGCTCAGTCTGGTTAAATGGAAAAGAAAGAAAAGAGAAAGTGCACGTTTGCAATATGTTTAATTTCACAATGCTTGTGGGTATACAATATTTTTTGTTGTTCCACTGTCTGTGGAGATATAGAGATTGTCTGGTGTGCTGACTCTAGAACACACAACATATAATTGTCCATGTGAGAAGCAATCCGTGTCTAGATATAAACTGCACAATTCTAAAGATTGGCCCTGAGTTTTGTTGATGGTAATTCCAATCGCCAATCGAATTGGATATTACAATCTCTTAAATTGAAATGGCGTATCTGTTGAAATCTTTGGAATGCGAGGAATGAGGAAATCTTCACTATTGAAAGGTCCTGTCAAGATTGTTGCTTCTACGACGTTGTTGAATATTTTTTTAACTGCAAGGTGCGTGGCGTTGCAAAGTTTTGAGTGGTTGATATTTCACAACATGATAATTGGCCCGCCGATTTTCAATTTCCGTATGTGTGGTGGTATTCCTAGCAGATCAAGTGAATTAAAAAAATATGTTGGATAATTAACCGTTTCATCTGCTTCCACAACAGTGTCGACGGACTTATATGTGACTGCCTTGCTTTGTATGTTAGACTGAATAATATTGTTAAGTTCGTATACGTATTTGTTCTTGGCCGCAAGAAGAACCCGTTCATTCAGCCAATCGTGATTCTTATAATTGGTTTGAATATTGGGAAATACTTTCTCAAAATTTTATTCTTTTGACGTCACTTAATTGTAGAAGATATGAGGCAATGAAATTCGTCCAGAGGACAGATCAACCGGCACGTTTCCGTTCTAAATTTCCAGAAATTGATGTGAGAATATCCCAGCTGATGGATCGTTTTGCTGCTAGACATGCACATTTGTGGTTAATTTTACCGTCTTTATGTGGCACCACAAAGTAGAGTATTTCAGGCGAGCATTTATTTTGTCCATTGGTGTCGATCGAGGAATTACAAGTAATGTTTGCCTGAAATCTCCTGTAATTAATATTCATGCGTTCCCAAATGGTCTGATGTTTCCACGCAAATCTTGCAATGATCGATTAAGAGCCTCGAGCGATTTTTTGAGGTTCATTGTGCATTCATCCCAATCAATAAGTTTACATTTGTGCAATGCTTTTCCAATGCCGGATGCTTTGGAAATGTTGCACGTGGGAGTTTCAATGAATTACATGTTCAATGGGAATTTCGCATCCGAAGTAGCAGTTCTTCCACCTGGTAGCAATGTCGCACCTATTCCGGACGATGCAAGAGCAAAATATGCTCTTGGATATTTGCGATTTGCGATGCATAAGCAAAATGGCTTATACCATTTTGCGATCGAAATGCTGCCAGAGTTAATCTAATTAGGAAGATTTTACAGTTCCTCCTGGCGCATCTAAAAGATTTCTCCAAACCCGTTATTGACCGTTTGAATTATTTGATTGTAAATGCCTTTTCGCTCAAGTGTTAGCTTAGGAATGTTTGACTACACACATGATAACAGATCACCCGTGTTGTAAATTTCTTCCCCACGCAATTCTACATCGAACGAAGCAGCAGCAGATCGATTCGGTGATGACATTTCCAATTGATTTAGAACTTCGTTCGCAATTTCTAAGCACAAATCTTCAGTCATTTTCAACGCTTCGTTGTAGATTTCTGATGTGAAATCTATGGTCATATTTGAATTTTCCTTGCGTATTCGACGGATAATATCTCCAGCCATGTGCGATTTATATTTCTCCCATAACTCTGATGGAGACGAAGGAGAGCCGGTGGTCAATATGACTGTAAACAATGCACGAATTTGATTTGGATGTGGCGTGTTGGACGCGTCATTAATCATACATCCCAGTGTCTGTCGTCTCCAATATATTAAGAACTTGACATGCACTACGGAAAGTGGCATAAGTTATGCCGTTGACAAATCTCAATGACTGGAAAGACGTTGGACTAGGCACATTTACCAACAGCGTGCGAAGAGAGAAGCATTCATCTTGATTGGGATGCACTGTGTGCAGTCTGCCTATCATAGTTTATTTGAATATGCCAGGTTGTTCGTCGACTTGCTCTCCTTGTTTGCGTCGTTTAAATGATTTTCTACTGGCATTCCATGTGTAATACGTAGGCACTTCCGAATACAGCAGTGTTTTCGCAAACGCATCATTTTGACATGACGTGAAGAAAGCAGTTAACGTTGTAGCCGGTGGATTCATAGCTGTTTGTTGCACATTGCAGCTGTGAAATAAACGTGTTGTCCATTTTCTTGTTTTCCAAACAAAAAAATACTAACGAAATGTTTTAATTCAAACGCAGATCAATCGACACACCTCAAATTCACCACCAATTGCACTGAAAAATAAGAATAGTTAAAAAACCGAAATGAAACACATTGAAAAAAGAAACAAATCAGCTATACCAACGAAATGAAGGGTATGGTAAACAACACTGCCCAATTCCAACGCAACGTCACAGAAAACAATTAAATCAAAATGAAATAAATAAAAATCTATGAAAATTCAATTTATCATTGCAATCGAGAGTTAAACTCACGATTTATTATATTAAATATATTAAACAAATTATTATATAAATATATTAAACAAATAATAATTTCAGTTTCAGTTTTCAGTTGCATATAGTCCTGCGGACCTTTCAGGCTTGTTCGCATTTGTGTTCCTCACGTGTTGCCCCCAAAAATGAGGTGATTTGATAAATGCTATGCCCAAGATTACCATCCGAGTGCCGTCGGGAAGTGGTTCAAATAGCGTCGGCTATCACTTCCTTATTGTCCGGTCGTGATGGTCGAGTAGTTAAGGCGTCCTGTACATACAAGTTACGTTACTCCTGGCAGTATGGGTTCGAGTCACTTCTGGGGTGTGAGTTTTCAGTTGCATATAGTCCTGGGGACCATTCAGGCTTGTTCGCATATATAATATATATATATATATTATATATATATATATATATATATATATATATATATATAATATATATATATATATGCGAACAAGCCTGAATGGTCCCCAGGACTATATGCGAATGAAAACTCACACCCCAGAAGTGACTCGAACCCATACTCCCAGGAGCAACGCAACTGGTATGTACAAGATGCCTTAAACCACTTGACCATCACGACCGGACATAATGAGGTGATAGCCGAAGCTATTTGAACCACCTCACCGCCGGCACTCGGATGGTTATCTTGGGCATAGCATTTTACCAAATCACCTCATTCTTTGGGGCACACGTGAGGAACACAAATGCGAACAAGCCTGAATGGTCCCCAGGACTATATGCGAATGAAAACTCACACCCCAGAAGTGACTCGAACCCATACTCCCAGGAGCAACGCAACTGGTATGTACAAGACGCCTTAAACCACTTGTATGTACAAGACGCCTTAAACCACTTATCACTGGCAACTGGTATGCCAGTGATAAAATATATATATATATTATATATATATATATATATATATATATATATTATATATATATATATATATATATATATATATATATATATATTGTGACGGTGTTCCCCCCTTCTAATTCTCCCACGCCTGCTGTAAGAGTCATGTCCACTATTCCCGAGCGTTCTCTACATTGCAGGCATCAATTGAACATATGTGGGAGAGAACAGTATTCTCGATGAGCCGAGAAATTTGCGAAAATATAGTATTTTGGCCTGTGGGATAGGCCCTTTAGGGAGCCAATATGGCGCTGGCGACTCTGTTCTCCCGCCAAAACTGTGTGACGTCAGTGGCGCCAGATTGGTCACCGTCAGCGACGTGGCACTGGGAGCCAATGAAAACCGACTTTGGAAAAAGTGATGTCACATAGGCAGGGGGAGTCCAGCCGTGGTGGCGCCTTAGCGCTATCAGTCTTTCATGACACGTCCGAGAGGCAGGACGTGCGACCGGTCATCCTGTCAGAGTGACGGATTTACCGAACTCCAGTGGATGTAAGAGTCTCCAGTTGTTAGCGCGCACTCTGTGAGGTCTTCCTGCAACCCTGATGTGGCTCAGATAAGGAATTGACAGAATATTGAGCAACAAGTGGTCAGGGACAGGTGCGTTGCAAGAAGTGGGCCGGCATCGACGTGTGACGTCCTTGGCAGTTCACCAGTATAGGAGACAGCTTAGTGGCCGGGCCAATCCACCGTGAGTGAACCGGGTTGACCGCCTTGTCAACCAGGTTGAACGTGTGATCGACGATCCTGTCAAGTTTGACAGTAACCCCACCTTCGTGGAACCCTACGAGTCAACAGTTGGATGCAAGCACGTCGAGAAGTCTTCCCAAATACCTAGCGATATATCTAGACGACGAGGGAATTGACAGTGAAGTGAGCTTCAAGTGCTCTGAAGTCGGGTGCTGTGCGTGTGGAGCTTAAGCAGTATCATCTGGGACGGCTGATAACTTCACAGTGACTTCGTAGTGGTGAGAGGCAGTTCCTCTGGGAGTACAGTGACAAGGACTAATTGGGAATCTGATAACTTCACAGTGACTTCGTAGTGGTGAGAGGCAGTTCCTCTGGGAGTACAGTGACAAGGACTAATTGGGAAACGTGCGACGACCGCCGAGATGTAGGCTGGCTGCCGTAGTTGGGAGGAAAGTTGATGGCCAGGAGACCGACTTCAACCGGCGACGTACTGTAGGGGAAGAAGCACGGACCTGCAGTGTACAGAAAGCGGCGAGACGCGAAAATCCTAAGGCGTTGGTTTGTGTTTCTGGATGGTGTACGAGGCGAGAGCCTGGACCAGGAGCTACAACCCAACTGTCATCCTAGGATAGGTGAAGTAGGTGTTTACAGTTACCCTCCCATGTGTGGGTGTGTGCAAGCACCAGGATTCATCAAAGAATTTACTGTGACTGTTATTAATTTCCTGTGATTATTATTATTATATATATTGGTAGTAAACCAGATATTGTGTTAGGCTATGAGCCATGATTTATTGATATAAATGCCTGTGTATTGATCTCCAAGATTTATTGATATAAATGCCTGTGTGTTGATCTCTATGATCTATTGATATAAATGCCTGTGTGTTGATCTCCATGATCTATTGATATAAATGCCTGTGTATTGATCTCCATGATTTATATATATATTGCCTGTAATTTGATTACTGATTTATCTATGTACATGCCTGTGTACTGAATAATATCATATACGTGAAGTGATTGCCAGTGATATCTCTTTAAGAGAAAGTATAGATATAAAGAAAAGTTCAGTGATCAAGCAGCGAGTGCATTCACAGTAAATATTATTAAGAATAGAGTAATCTTTTGGTACGGTGAAAAGTCACTGTGAGTGCATTGTGAATAAGATATTGATCGTGAGGCCAGTGAAATCATAAGTATGCCATGTGAATGTTGAATACAGTGTTTTGCGAAAAAGTTAAATAAACGGGGATCGTGATAGAATTAGAAAACAAGTACTAGTCTTTCTCACGGTCGCGAGGGCCCGGTCAGCTGATATCTGACAGGCGACGCGGGGCTGCCGGATGTTGCCATATCGGTGCGCTCCAGATTATTCTGTATGGATTGAGCAGTTGTCAAATATTGTTCCTGATACATTGATGCATATATATTTCTCGTTGTCTTTTAAGTAAAATACCAAAACTCTTTGGTGTTTGATATCATCCCCTCCATTTATCTTGTGACCGTGTAATGAAGTAAAACAGAGTGACCTGCCTGATACCATATTATTTGAAATTGCTCTTACCACAATTACCACAATTACACCTCACCACTGCAGTGTTACTGGACACCTAAAAACACCAGTTGGCGACCTTAAAGGCTGTGTAAGAGTTCTGTGTCGGGGCGGGCCACAGATTGAGGGAACGATCTGTGCCTCCACTCATCTTGCAATTTAAGGCCGGTTGTGAGATCGACTGGGGTACTCTCCGGGGCGTGCAGTGGAGCCTAGAGGATCGAGGGAAGACCCGTAGAACGACGGTGAGTAAGGGTTATTGTCGGAGCAACCACCTGGAGAGGAGATCCAGTCTACCGTTGCTTTAACCCTTCACTAACGAGAACCGTGACACCCCGACATTGGCGACCTTGCCAGGATAACGAGCAAGATCAAGGTTGTAATTGTGGTATTAATATCAGGCCTAAGTTTTCACTCATTGTCACAAGATGGAGGATGATAAAGTAGCCAGGTGAGACACGTACTGGAGGAGTGCACCAAGGCACAGCTGCAGACGATCGCCGACCACTTGGGATCAAGTTAGAGCTTCCAAAGTGGGAGAAAGAAGACTTGAGATCATGGCACAGCTCAAGGCACGTGATGAAGCCTTCGGAGAGGAGCGGCCACAGACACCTGCTAGTGTGGGAGAGACCTGAGTACCGGTGGCAGCAGCCGGGGATCCAGTGGCAGTAGGCGCAGTGTCAAGCTGGAAATAATGAAGATGCAGATAGAAGCACAGCTGAAGCGTGAGAAGCAGAAGAGAAGCACAGCTGCGCAGAAGAAGGGAAGCACAGCTGCAAAGAGAAGAAAGAGAAGCACAGCTGCGCAGAGAAGAAAGAGATGCACAGCTGAAGCGCGAGGAAGCAAGAAAGAGAAGCACAGCAGCGTAGAGAAGAACGAGAGGCAGAAGCACAGCAGCGAGAAGAACGAGAGGCAGAAGCACAGCAGCGTAGAGAAGAACGAGGGCACAGCTGAAGGAGCGCGAAATAGATGCTAGGACGAAGCTGCAGGAGGTTGAAGCGAACAAGGAGATTGAGCTGAAACGAGCTGAGCTAGGACTAGTTCCAACTGCCCCACCACAACAGCAGGAAGACCGCCGAGTGAGAGAGAGGGATTTGCCCGTCTTCGTGCCTAATGAGGCTGAGGGCTTCTTCGAGCATTTCGAAAGGGTCGCTACGTTGAAGAAGTGGCCGAGGGCAGAGTGGGCGGAGCTAGTTCAGGAAGGCTCACTGGTGAAGCTCGTGAAGCTTACAATATGCTCGACCTCCAGGAATGTACCAACTATGATGCAGTAAAACGGGCCGTGCTCCATTCGTTCAAGCTGACGCCGGAGTGCTATAGAAAGGGTTCAGAGAATGTACCCGATCGCCAGGAAAATCGTATGCGGAGACGGCGAGGGACATGGAAAGGAAATTCTTGAAATGGCTGGAGTCAGAAGGAGCAAGATCGGCTGAACAGATCAAGAGGCTAATGGTCATGGAAAAATTCATGTCCGTGCTCTCTCCCGAGATTAGGGTGAGAGTAAAGGAAGCGGACATCAAGGACCCGAGAGCCGCGGCCGATCGAGCAGACATGCTAGAAGAAGCGTTACTTCCACGTCGAGAGGGACAGCACCGACCACCCGCATTCTCCAGCTATGGAGGAGTAATAAGGTCGGACGGTTGGAGGACAGGACCGAGTTCTCCCAGGTCCTACCCCTCGAATGGAGACGGCAGAGGACAGAAGAGTGCTGTGGAACCGCCGAAGAAGTCACCGAGGGAGAGCTCAAGAGATCTTGTTATCGTTACGGCCGGAGAAGCTGAGCATGAGTCTTTGGAAGGCGCAAGAGAAGTCCGCGGGAGGAGAAGGATCCGCTGTTTCAACTGCGGGTTAATAGGACACATGGCGCGCGAATGCAGACGTCCTAAGCAGCGGGGTTACGTTGCTTTTGTACGGGTAGAGGACCAGTTAGCTGAAGGAGTGCGGGATGGACCCGTACGTAGGAAGAAGGAGGCTAACCCATTCGTGCGTGAGGGAACTGTAAGGGTGGGGGACGCAGACCCCATCCCGGTAATGATGCTGAGAGATACTGGGGCGGAATTTACCCTGGTGAGCAGAACCCTTTTCCCTGAGTGTCACGAGAATACCTGTGTAGGTGAGGCAAGTGTGACCACTGTGGGAGGCCCAGTGCAGATGCCCCTACACCGGGTAACCCTGAGTTCGGTTTATGGATGCCAAACCCTAGTAGTGGGGGTCTGTGCGATGATGCCCACGAGGGAGGCACAGGTCATTTTGGGAAATGACGCATGTGGAGGACGTGTCCTACCGAACCTCGTGAAGGACGAGGAGTGCTTGGAGCACGTCGAGAAGAAGGCGAAGTGTTCGACGCCTGTGGGGACGAAAGGAATCGCCATGGAGGCGTGTCATGTTCACAGAAAATGGTACCATCCGTTTCTATGTGCGGCGGCTGGACGCCACTAGACTAGAGAAGGTAAACAAGAAAGCACAGGACGCCTGCCAAGCTTGGGAGCCATAGTCATGTAATCATTTAAGTATAAAGTCAGTAACCAGGAATGACTTTACATCAACCTTACACCAAGACTATCTCAGCTATACACAGACACCACACTGGCGACGAGGATGAACTGGGAACGCAGGTATTTTGTTCAACAAAACACAAGGAAGGAGCATGCTGTCTCGCCCAGAGGAGGAAGGAGAAGCTGTCTGTGAGCACCATACCCGATGCTGTATGCAACCCATGCTGTGTGCTGACTGTTGCTGTGTGCTGATCGTTGCTGTGTGCTGGCCGTTGCTGTGTGCTGGCCAATGCTGTGTGCTACCCAAGCTGTGCTGAGTGTTGCTGTGAGAGAGGAATCTGCCGACGCTGTGTACGAAACGACGCTTTGATGCAGTGTACAAAACCCGATGTTTTGGTTACGAAACGACGCTCCGTGCTACAAAATTCTTCACGCTGTGAACCAACTGCTGCCTACTGCTGACCACTGCTGTACCAACTGCTAACAACTGCTGTACCAACTGCTAACAACTGCTGTGTTGCTGTGAGTAGGAACAACACATGTACACAAGGGCTAGGTAAGAAGTCAGTTGCTGCTGTGTTGTGCACTGTTGTGAACTTTTGCATTAAAATGCTTGTGTGCTTTGCAAAATTAAAGTAATTACAGTGAATTCTTGAATAACATATACAGTGCAGTAAGTGTTATATATTCTGAGGAACATTTAAGTGATAAGTTTAAATTTATTCAGTAAAAATGGCAAATATACCTCAGTTTCCTGCATTTGATCCTGACTGTGACCAGACAAACCTGTCACAGAGGTGGGTCAAATGGCTTAAAAGGTTTGAAAATTTGTTGATAGTTTCTGACATCAAAAGTGCTGAAAGAAAGCGTGCCTTTCTGCTTCATTATGCAGGTGATAGAGTTTGTGACATCTTTGATACACTGAAAGATACTGGTGGTGCCAAAGATTATGACACTGCCAAGGCCAAATTAACTGAGCATTTCAAACCAAGGCAAAATACTGCTATGGAAATTATGCATTTCAGGAGAGCAAAACAACTCTCTAATGAAACTGTTGATCAATACCATACACGTCTGCAGGGTTTAGCAACCCATTGTGAGTTTGCTGATGTTGACAAAGAAATCAAACAGCAAATAATTGAAACATGCACATCTACACGTCTTCGTCGAAGAGCTCTAGAACTTGTTGATGATGAAAGTTCTCTTACCAAGATACTGGATATGGCTCGTCGAATGGAAGATGCTGCACGTGATGCTCGTGCCATGGAGTGCAGTGCCAACAACGGTTCTGCCACTGTTACTAACAGTCATGAAGTATGTAAGGTTCAGGGAGTACACCATGATCATAGAAGATATCATGCCAAACCTAACATTAAATTGAGCCGAGAACCACATCACAACTGGAGTCATGGAACAAGACTCAAGCAGTCACAACGACTCACATCAGAGGTTGTCAAAATAAATGTTACAATTGTGGAGGAGACTACCCACACCAAGATAATGTTTGTCCTGCACAAGGTAAGAAGTGCTATGAGTGTAGAAAACTAAATCATTTTGTGCTATGTGTCGTTCCGCACTAAAGAAACCACAATCAATAAATAAAAGCAATGTACGAGGATCAAGTCATAGGAGTCGAGGTGGCAAACACAATATTGCACCTCAAATCAAGAATGTTAATAATATACAAGACAACATTTCATTACAACCAGTCTCAGATGACAGTGAATGTGATTATTTTGTGGAGTACAAGCAATCACAGAATGGAATGATCTTCCAAACAACCCAGAGACTATAGTATACATTGCTGGCATTTGTCTCAAAATTCTTATTGACACTGGATCAAACATTGACACCATTGCTGAGTGCCACTATGAGAAATTTAAAAACAGTTACCAAAGCTTGAAAAATACAATGGTAAAGCCACTGCCTATGCTTCAAAGGTAGCCTTACCAGTGATTGGAACTTTCACTGCAGAGATTAAGTCAAAGAATGCAATGCTCATTACTACATTCCATGTTGTTAGGAATGCAAAGGAGTCTTTACTCAGTTACAAGACTTCAACCAAATTGGGGCTACTTCAGCTTTCTAATGCTGTAGCAGTGGAATCTGCAAACAATGTTGATGCTATTGTTGCTGAATTTCTGATCGGTTAAATCCATAGGTTGTTATACTGATAGCAAGGTACATCTGCATATCAACCCAGATGTAATTCCAGTTGCCCACCACATCGCCGACAACCATTCCATACTCGCAAGAAAGTCGATGCCGAACTGGATAGGCTGATAGAACTAGATATCATTGAACCGGTAACAGGCCCAACACCATGGGTAAGCCCAATTGTCACTCCACCAAAGCCGAAGAATCCAGATGAGATACGCATTTGTGTAGACATGCGTGTTCCCAACAAGGCAATAATGCGTGAACGCCATCCTACACCCACTGTAGATGATATGATTACCGCTTGAATGGTGCAACTGTATTCAGCAAGTTAGATTTAAACAAGGGCTATCATCAGCTTGAACTTGATGATGAGAGTCGATTCATCACAACGTTTACGACACATCGAGGTCTGTATAGGTACAAGCGCCTGAGTTTGGTATTAACAGTGCTGCTGAGTATTCCAGCACATCATCAGCCAGGTATTGCAAGATATACCTTGGCATTCACAGTTTCAATCAATTGATATGAATTGAACCAGAGACCCAAGGGCTTGCCGTTTTTTGTTTCAGCGCCCTCAGTGTGGCGATCCGAGGGGAAAATGCTTGCTGCGTCCTCAGTTCCTGTCCAGAAGCGGAGGAGCTTCAAGAGATGCATCACCTTTAGGCATTTGGCTTGTAGGTTTTGATAACCTTTAAATACACAGTAAACGCATAAAAAAAAGGAAGGGGGTGGTAGGAGAGAGAGAGAAACAAAATAATGGATATATATATATATATATATATATAGATATATATATATATATAAATTATCTATATCTATATATATATATATATATATAGGTATATATTATATAGGTATAATGGGCCCTGACATTTGCATATTTCTGATCTTGGTACATACTTTGATCGAGAGACTTCCCTAACACACCCTTGCTACACTCATCCCATCCATACCATTCGCCTTGCTCGTACCTTTCCTCTAAGACTATGCTCCACACATCGACCACTCCTTTTTGCCTTACTGCTCGTGCCTCCTGGCTACCTTACGGCTCACCATAGCCAGTACGCCTTGAGCTTTTTATTTGAGTAGCTGAATCTAAAAACAACAATAATCTTGCTCCCATCTCAATCATTTTTATAATGGTCCAGGATGGACCGAACACATGGTCATCTCCTCATTTTCTGTGGTGTGGTTTATTCTTCATACGAATAAAGGTAACTTCATAAGGCGGCTTATGGGCCTATACGAGACAGTTCCTTTTTATAACCACCCACTCCCACTCGTATACATTCCAAACCATGCTTGAAAACATTCAGGGACCCCACCTCCGCCAACGTTACGCGGTATTCGTTATCTTTAGCTACATTATTGTGACTCAGCATCTGCATCTAATTATTACCTAGGTGTTATTACAGGATGAGAGCTTACACTCGTGGTGTCCCGTCTTCCCAGCACTCTTTGTCATATAATGCTGTTGAAATTACAGGTCTTGACAGTTTTAGCCTCCACCACTTTCCCCCCCTAACTTGTTCCAACCGTCTTCCACCTCTTACTTGCCAAAGCGAATTTTCTTATATTTCTTCAGCAGCTTTGTTTAGTGGGTTTTAAAAAATGACCTCTTGTTCTTGAAGTCTAGGTCTCAGGACTTCGTCCCTATCAATTTTATCCGGTCCAGATACTATTTTTACTGTAATTGATCATATTGCCCTCTTGTTTAATCTATCATCTAGTTTTGGCGTATATAATGCCGCTAACTTCTCCTCGTAGCTCTTGATCTTT
>WNGS01016348.1:0-10455 GCA_020271785.1 Procambarus virginalis | reverse complement strand
TGCTCGTGCTAGTGTTGACCGTGGTGTTGTCATCCGTGCTGGTGGTGCTCGTGCTGGTGTTGGCGCCCGTGCTGGTTGTGCAGTTGCTGGTGTTGACCGCGGTGTTGACACCCGTGCTGGTGGTGCTCGTGCTGGTGTTGGCACCCGTGCTGGTGGTGCTCGTGCTGGTGTTGACCGTGGTGATGGCACCCGTGTTGGTTGTGCTCGTGTTGGTGTTGGCACCTGTGCTGGTTGTGCTCGTGCTGGTGTTGACCGTGGTGTTGACACCCGTGCTGGTGGTGCTCGTGCTGGTGTTGACTCCTGTGCTGGTGGTGCTCGTGCTGGTGTTGACCGTGGTGTTGGCGCCTGTGCGGGTGGTGCTCGTGCTGGTGTTGACCGTGGTGTTGGCGCCCGTGCTGGTGTTGCTCGTGCTGGTGCTGACCGTGGTGTTGGCGCCCGTTCTGGTGGTGCTCGTGCTGGTGTTGACCGTGGTGTTGGTGTCCGCGCTGGTGGTGCTCGTGCTGGTGCTGACCGTGGTGTTGGCACCCGTGCTTGTGGTGCTCGTGCTGGTGTTGACCGTGGTGTTGGCACCCGTGCTTGTGGTGCTCGTGCTGGGGTTGACCATGGTGTTGGCACCCGTGCTGGTGGTGCTCGTGCTGGTGTTGACCGTGGTGTAGCGCCCGTGCTGGTGGTGCTCGTGCTGGTGTTGACCGTGGTGTTGGTACCCGTGCTGGTGGTGCTCGTGCTGGTGGTGCTCGTGCTGGTGTTGACCGTGGTGTTGGCACCCGTGCTGGTGGTGCTCGTGCTGTTGTTGACCGTGGTGTTGGCACCCATGCTGGTGGTGCTTGTGCTGGTGTTGACCGTGGTGTTGGCACCCGTGCTGGTGGTGCTCATGCTGGTGTTGACCGTGGTGTTGGCGCCCGTGCTGATGGTGCTCGTTCTGGTGTTGACCGTGGTGTTGGCACCCGTGCTAGTGGTGCTCGTGCTGGTGTTGGCGCCCGTGCTGGTTGTGCTCGTGCTGGTGTTGACCGTGGTGTTGGCACCCGTGCTGGTGGTGCTCGTGCTGGTGTCGGCGCCCGTGCTGGTTGTGCTCGAGCTGGTGTTGACCGTGGTGTTGACACCCGTGCTGGTGGTGCTCGTGCTGGTTTTGTCACTCGTACTGGTGGTGCTCGTGCTGGTGTTGACCTTGGTGTTGGCACCCGTGTTGGTGGTGCTCGTGCTGGTGTTGACCTTGGTGTTGGCACCCGTGTTGGTGGTGCTCGTGCTGGTGTTGACCGTAGTGTTGGCACCCGTGCTGGTGTTTACCTTGGTGTTGGCACCCGTGCTGGTGGTGCTCATGCTGGTGTTGACCGTGCTGGTGGCGCCCGTGCTGGTGGTGCTCGTGCTGGTCTTGACCGTGGTGTTGGCACCCGTGCTGGTGGTGCTCTTGCTGGTGTTGGCACTCGTGCTGGTTGTGCTCGTGCTGGTGTTGACCGTTTTGTTGGCACCCGTGCTGGTGGTGCTCGTGCTGGTGTTGGGACCCGTGCTGGTGGTGCTCGTGCTGGTGTTGACCGTGGTGTTGGCACCCGTGCTGGTGGTGCTCGTGCTGGTCTTGACCGTGGTGTTGGCACCCGTGCTGGTGGTGCTCGTGTTGGTGTTGACCGTGGTGTTGGCACCCGTGCTGGTGTTGACCGTGGTGTTGGCGCCCGTGCTGGTGGTGCTCGTGCTCATGTTGACCGTGGTGTTGGCGCCCGTGCTGGTGGTGCTCGTGCTGGTGTTGACCGTGGTGTTGGCGCCCGTGCTGGTGGTGCTCGTGCTGGTATTGACCGTGGTGTTGGCACCCGTGCTGGTGGTGCTCGTGCTGGTGATGACTGTTGTGTTGGCGCCCGTGCTGGTGGTGTTCGTGTTGGTGTTGACCGTGGTGTTCTCACCCGTGCTGGTGGTGCTCGTGTTGACCGTGGTGTTGGCACCCGTGCTGGTGGTGCTCATGCTGGTGTTGACCGTGGTGTTGACACCCGTGCTGGTGGTGCTCGTACTGGTGTTGACCATGGTGTTGGCACCCGTGCTGGTGGTGCTCATGCTGGTGTTGACCGTGGTGTTGGCACCCGTGCTGGTGGTGCTCGTGCTGCTGTTGACCGTGGTGTTCTCACCCGTGCTGGTGGTGCTCGTGTTGACCGTGGTGTTGACACGACTATTGGGGAAATGTAAGTGATTTTAGCGTTGAGCATGATGATGAGGCATGCAGATAAACACGTGATCCAGGATTTTTGAAACAAAGACATCCTGTTCCTACCCCCTTATTCTACAGGGACATGTCTCGTGATAGGTTCCTGTTGCTTCTCAGGTGCCTCCACTTTGAGAACACTGCTAAGGAAGACAGACAAGACGGACTATGGAAAGTGCGGAAGATATTTAGTGAACTGAGAGGAAAGTTTCGTGACTATTTTGTACCAGCACAAAGTGTCTTGACTGATGAATAGCTAGTCCTCTTCAAGGGACAACTCGCGTTCACGCAGTACATTCCATCAAAGCGGCACCAGATGAACAAATCCACATGGGCCGTAAAGAGGATTCGAACCTACGTCCGAGAGCATCCCAGACGCTGCCTTAATCGACTGAGCTACGACATGGTAGTTGTGTACAGCAACTTACATGTCGAGATGGTCAAGATCCACACGGCTTCTCAAGCAGTGTCGTGAGAACACTCATGGAACCGTTGCTGAACAAGGAGTATATCCTGTTCACGGACAATTATTATACCAGCCCCGTGCTAACCAGAGTCCTCCTTGTCCACAACACCGGCGTATGTGGCACTGTCAAGGCCCACAGGAGGGAAATACTAGTGTTTGGCATTGGTATTGCAGTGCCTGATTGCCAATTGAGAAAGTGTGATAAAATGTTATCAGTGTGCTGGAGGGACAGACGCGAGGTGAATATGTTGACAACTATTCACACCGGTGTCATGTTGTGAACTTTGCAACAAAGTTGCTAATGTATAAACCTGATTGTGTCATTGATTACAATGTAAATATGCGGTTTGTAGATAAATGTGACATGATGGTTGGCGCCGTCGAGTGCGTGAGAAAATCTGTGAAGTGGACAAAGAAATTGTTTTCCACCTCGTTGACGTTGCAGTGTTGAACTGTTTCAACACGTATCTCGTGAAATATGGCAGGAAACAACCTATCCGTACATTCAGTGTTGCTCTAGTGTCACAACTACTGGTTGGAGGAGGGCAGTGTTGTGACGCATGGGAGGGTGCGAACAACAAGGCCTACCTTGAGGTTACCTTGAGGTGCTTCCGGGGCTTAGCGTCCCTGCGGCCCGGTCATCGACCAGACCTCCTGGTTGCTGGACTGATCAACCAGGCTGTTGGACGCGGCTGCGAGCAGCCGCGTCCAACAGTATGAGTCACAGCCGTCCGCGTATGAGTCACAGCCTGGTTGATCAGGTATCCTTTGGAGGTGCTTATCCAGTTCTCTCTTGAACACTGTGAGGGGTTTGCCAGTTATGCCCCTTATGTGTAGCGGGAGCGTGTTGAACAGTCTCGGGCCCCTGATGTTGATAGAGTTCTCTCTCAGAGTACCTGTTGCACCTCTGTTTTTCAACGGGGGTATTCTGCACATCTTGCCATGTCTTCTGGTCTCATGTGATGTTATTTCTGTGTGCAGGTTTGGGACCAGCCCCCTCTAATATTTTCCATGTGTAAATTATTATGTATGTCTCCCGCCTGCGCTCAAGGGAGTACAGATTTAGGCTCTTTAGTCGGTCCCAATAGTTTAGATGTTTTACCGAGTGCCTAACTCAGTTCCTGACAGACTCAGGGGTAAAGAACACCTTGCTGTACACAAGCTTGGTTATATGCCAATCAGGCACACGAGAAAAGGGTAAACATCCCTTCGTTGTTTGCAAAGAACACGCAATGTAGGGAACAGAAGCAAAGATCCATCTGCATCTGGTGCGTTGAGTACAAAGTTGCCTTGTGATCTGTTAACTGCTTCAGTGATTATCACAGACTTACGCAGTTCTAAGTGTGTTGACAGTGATGTATATAGTTTATGATAGTGTACAGTGTGTTAAATAAGTTGCAAATATAAATAATCGTTATTTAGGAGGACTGTTATTGTTCAGGACTGTTGTGGGGAGGGGAAGCACACGTGAGCACGAGCTCTGTGAAAAACACTATATATCTCGGGATATTTCAGTGATACAGGAACTAAACACAGTCAGATAACTCATAAAGTGCGTCTCAACTTATTAAACAATATACCATAGTGATTGACATCCGACTTTTGTGCTTTAAGGAAATAACAAGTGAATTTTGTGTGGAGTCCACCTCGTGGTGCCAGAACCCAGCCCTTAGGCCCACATCCTGTGTGGCCACCGTGTGTGTGTGTGCTTACTAGCAAATTGGTTTCCAGCAAGTGTAATAGGGGACTGTGGATCGAGAAATTAGTAATAGAGAAAGTGAATACTATTGCAAGTCGGGAATAAAGCAGAAAATCCCTTATTGTAATACGAGCGAATTAATATATCAGTGTTATAACCCAAGTAACTGGCAACTGAGGGCCTCCAGCCGCGGCCTGGGACAACAAGTGTCAACGGTACAGCCTCTGGGACCCTCCCTCACCCTCGACCGTGTGATAAGTACTGACCATACTGTAGAACAAATAAACATATATACTATTACAAACATACGGTATACATATAATATTATAATATATAGATATATACAACAAAACAAGGCAAAATGGGAGTAAATAAACAAATTTGTGGCCACTGTAACATCTCCTTAAAGTCGAAGGCAACGGGAATTGAATGTTATATCTGTAAGAATAGATTTCATTCGGCTTGTGCAGAAGTGAGTAACACTGCGGCACTGAGAGCTGGCCACTTGCTCTGGGTGTGTAAACATGACCAGCCAGCTTGGAATATCCTAAAAAACCTTCTAGATAACATGACGCATGAACGGAAAACATCGTTCATTGGAAGCCTACCAGCCATCCAGGAGGAGTGGGAAAGGAACAACAATTGTAATATACCAGGGGCGGAGGCTATAGTCAGGGATGAAACTGAGGCTGAAACTCAGGAAGTTGTAAACTCTGACTCAGTAGGCCCGGATGTGGATGACAGTAAACTAGAAAGTGTAACAGACAGCACTGACAGCTCGGTAGGTACAGACACTACAACGGTTCCCGATAGAGAAAGTCAGAACAGAAGGACAGACTTATGCAAATTTTATGCAAAGGGCATATGCAGACATAGATATGCTGGTAATAAGAAAGGATTAGAATGCAGTTATCAACATCCCAAAAAATGTTTAAATATGCTTAGGAAAGGTGAGTGTCGATTTGGATCAATATGTAGGTTTTTCCATCCTGAGATGTGCCAAACCTCACTGGAGGACAGAAAATGCTATGACCTCAGCTGCCCATACTTTCACGTGAAAGGCACGGAACGCTACATAAAGAGTGGCAAGCAGGATAATGAATTTGGAGGAAATTCGATAAATTTTTTATACCAGACCGAAAGAGAATTCAAAAGGAGGAGCATGGAGAATGTATGGAACTGGATGCCAGACCCACTTGCATACCAGAATTACAGATACAACTACACACCGAAAGGGAACCACAACTACAACAGGCAACTGCCCTACAACAATCAGCACTGGTCAGAACAAACTCAATATGTCCACGCATAATGGGCTTGCCGAAAAAGTCTCCCAGTCAAACTATCACTAATAGAGTAACCTCATTCATCTTTGCCAACATACAAGGACTGAAAACAAGAACCAACAATAAAGTACAGTTCATAAATGGCCTCCTCACGGAATCAAATGCAGTATTTGGAGCTTTCACAGAAACCCATGCAGGGGAATTCTTGGACAGTGAGATCTGGATTCCAGGATATAACCTATACAGGTGTGATAGGAAAATTAGGTCACATGGAGGAGTGGGTCTGTATATTAGGGAAGACCTTGTGTGCTCGGAGCTCCTAAACGTTACAAATGAGGTGATAGAGGTACTGGGATTAAAAATAGAGAAAATAAATTTAGTGATTATTCTAATATACAAACCGCCAGATGCAACGGCTGAGGAATTCACAGAACAGATAAACAAAATAGAGAATAGCCTTGATAATTTGGAGAACCCAATACCTGATATTATCTTCTTAGGTGACTTCAACTTGCCTAGTCTCAGGTGGAGAATAGCAAACAATAATATTATACCAGGGAATCTATCAGGACCTAACCAACCACAGATTAGAGAACTACTTAGATTCTGTGACAAATTTTCACTTACTCAGCAGATATCGGAGCCAACGAGAAATGAAAATATTCTAGATCTGGTCTTTACGAACAATGAAGACATTATCAGAGACATTACGATATCAGATACCACATATTC
Source organism: Procambarus virginalis (assembly GCA_020271785.1). Classification (NCBI taxonomy): domain Eukaryota; kingdom Metazoa; phylum Arthropoda; class Malacostraca; order Decapoda; family Cambaridae; genus Procambarus; species Procambarus virginalis. Next base: position 4,090 of record WNGS01016348.1, on the reverse strand, counting down.
AGATCACAAGCTCATTGAAGTGCAAACTACCATCAATACTCAGAATAGACCTAAAACGTTGATAAAGCGAGAGGGGCTATTCAGTAAATTCAATTTTAATAATAAAAGGATAGACTGGGAGATAATAAACAGGGAACTTAAAAACATTCCATGGGAAACTGTTTTAAGTAATAAAAGTCCTACAGAAGTGTCATGTTCACAGAAAATGGTACCATCCGTTTTCTATGTGCGGCGGCTGGACGCCACAAGAGAAGGTAAACAACAGCATACAGGACGCTACCAGCTTGGGAGCTACTCTATCATGTAGTTATTTAAGTATTAAGGTCAGTAACCAGGAATGACTTTACATCAACCTTACAACCAAGACTATCTCAGCTATACACAGACGCCACACTGGCGACGACGATGAACTGGAACGCAGGTATTTTGTTCAACAAAACACAAGGAAGAAGCATGCTGTTTCGCCCAGAGGAGGAAGGAGAAGCTGTCTCTGAGCACCATACCCGATGCTGTATGCAACCCCATGCTGTGTGCTGACTGTTGCTGTGTGCTGATCGTTGCTGTGTGCTGGCCGTTGCTGTGTGCTGGCCAATGCTGTGTGCTACCCAAGCTATGCTGAGTGTTGCTGTGAGAGGAATCTGCCGACGCTGTGTACGAAACGACGCTTTGATACAGTGTACAAAACCTGATGTTTTGGTTACGAAACGACGCTTCGTGCTACAAAATTCTTCACGCTGTGAGCCTACTGCTGTCAACTGCTGCCTACTGCTGCCAACTGCTGCCAATTGCTGTACCAACTGCTAACAACTGCTGTGTTGCTGTGAGTAGGAACAACACATGTACACAAGGGCTAGGTAAGAAGTCAGTTGCTGCTGTGTTGTGCACTGTTGTGAACTTTTGCATTAAAATGCTTGTGTGCTTTGCAAAATTAAAGTAATTACAGTGAATTCTTAAATAACATATACAGTGCAGAAAGTGTTATACATTCTGAGGAACATTTAAGTGATAAATTTACATTTATTCAGTAAAAATAACAAATATACCTCAGTTTCCTGCATTTGATCCTGACTGTGACCAGACAAACCTGTCACAGAGGTGGGTCAAATGGCTTAAAAGGTTTGAAAATTTTTTGATAGTTTCTGACATCAAAAGTGCTGAAAGAAAGCGTGCTTTTCTGCTTCATTATGCAGGTGATAGAGTTTGTGATATCTTTGATACACTGAAAGATACTGGTGGTGCTAAAGATTATGACACTGCCAAGGCCAAATTAACTGAGCATTTCAAACCAAGGCAAAATACTGCTATGGAAATTATGCATTTCAGGAGAGCAAAACAACTCTCTAATGAAACTGTTGATCAATACCATACACGTCTGCAGGGTTTAGCAGCCCACTGTGAGTTTGCTGATGTTGACAAGGAAATCAAACAGCAAATAATTGAAACATGCACATCTACACGTCTTCGTCGAAGAGCTCTAGAACTTGTTGATGATGAAAGTTCTCTTACCAAGATACTGGATATGGCTCGTCGAATGGAAGATGCTGCACGTGATGCTCGTGCCATGGAGTGCAGTGCCAACAACGGTTCTGCCACTGTTACTAACAGTCAAGAAGTATGTAAGGTTCAGGGAGGACACCATGATCATAGAAGATATCATGCCAAACCTAACATTAAATTGAGCCGAGAACCACATCACAACTGGAGTCATGGAACAAGACTCAAGCAGTCACAACGACTCACATCAGAGGTTGTCAACAATAAATGTTACAATTGTGGAGGAGATTACCCACACCAGATAATGTTTGTCCTGCTCAAGGTAAGAAGTGCTATGAGTGTAGAAAACTAGGTCATTTTGGTGCTATGTGTCGTTCCGCACTAAAGAAACCACAATCAATAAATAAAAGCAATGTACGAGGATCAAGTCATAGGAGTCGAGGTGGCAAACACAATATTGCACCTCAAATCAAGAATGTTAATAATATACAAGACAACATTTCATTACAACCAGTCTCAGATGACAGTGAATGTGATTACATTTGTGGAGTACAAGCAATCACAGAATGGAATGATCTTCCAAAAAGCCCAGAGACTATAGTATACATTGCTGGCATTTGTCTCAAAATTCTTATTGACACTGGATCAAACATTGACACCATTGCTGAGTGCCACTATGAAAAATTTAAAAAACAATTCCCAAAGCTTGAAAACTATAATGGTAAAGCCACTGCCTATGCTTCAAAGGTAGCCTTACCAGTGATTGGAACTTTCACTGCAGAGATTAAGTCAAAGAATGCAATGCTCATTACTACATTCCATGTTGTTAGAATGCAAAGGAGTCTTTACTCAGTTACAAGACTTCAACCAAATTGGGGCTACTTCAGCTTTCTAATGCTGTAGCAGTGGAATCTGCAAACAATGTTGATGCTATTGTTGCTGAATTTTCTGATCGGTTTAAATCCATAGGTTGTTATACTGATAGCAAGGTACATCTGCATATCAACCCAGATGTAATTCCAGTTGCCCAACCACATCGCCGACAACCATTCCATACTCGCAAGAAAGTCGATGCCGAACTGGATAGGCTGATAGAACTAGATATCATTGAACCGGTAACAGGCCCAACACCATGGGTAAGCCCAATTGTCACTCCACCGAAGCCGAAGAATCCAGATGAGATACGCATTTGTGTAGACATGCGTGTTCCCAACAAGGCAATAATGCGTGAACGCCATCCTACACCCACTGTAGATGATATGATCTACCGCTTGAATGGTGCAACTGTATTCAGCAAGTTAGATTTAAACAAGGGCTATCATCAGCTTGAACTTGATGATGAGAGTCGATTCATCACAACGTTTACGACACATCGAGGTCTGTATAGGTACAAGCGCCTGAGTTTTGGTATTAACAGTGCTGCTGAAGTATTCCAGCACATCATCAGCCAGGTATTGCAAGATATACCTAATGCTGACAACATGTCTGATGACATCATTGTTTATGGCCGTACCCAAGCTGAACACGACAAAGCTCTTCGTGCAACATTGCAACGCTTACGAGAAAAGAATTTGACGCTAAGCCGAGCAAAGTGTGAGTTCAATCAACATAAATTGAATTCTTTGGACATGTACTTAGTGACAAAGGTCTGTCTCCAGATCCTAAGAAAGTTGCAGATATCAAGAATGCTGCACCTCCTTCAACATCCACTGAAGTACATAGTTTCTGGGAATGGCAAACTACTGTTCTCGCTTCATTCCAGATTTTGCTACTATTACGAAGCCTCTACGTGAGCTCTGAAGAAAATGCATCATGGTACTGGAGCGATGTCGAGCAAAATGCATTTGATGCTGTGAAAGATGCAGAGTAGAAAATGCGACTGCTGCATACTTTGATCCATCAATGGACACTGAGTTAACTAACGGTGGATGCTAGTCCTGTTGGTTTAGGTGCTGTGTTAGCCCAACACAACCTGGTCAACCAGATTCAAGATTAGTAATTGCCTAGGCTAGCCGTTCTCTCACAGATGTTGAGGAACGATACAGTCAGACAGAGAAGGAAGCTCCTGCTCTTGTATGGGGCTGTGAACACTTCAATGTGTATCTGCTTGGTGCACCCTTTACCACGATAGTCACTGAGCCACAAACCGTTGGAAACCATCTTCAATAATCCAAAGTCCAAACCACCAGCTCGCATTGAGAGATGGGCTCTTCGTCTGCAACCATACAACTTTACGGTGAAATACAAGCCAGGTGCAGGCAATCCCGCTGAATACATCAGTCAACATCCTGCCAACAGTTTCACCATCACCAAGCATCAGCAAGTTGCCGAGGAATATGTACACTCTGTAACCTGTGATGCAGGTCCTAAGGCTCTCACTCTTGATGAAATCCGTACTGCAACCCTGGAGGACCCAACTCTGCAAGCATTGACTAAGAAAAAGTTTCCACGCATCCACCCTCAGGAGTTGACCAAGATGCATTCAAGCACTTGAACGCATCCAGACAGAATTAAGTGTTACGCAACAACGCGACGCCGTGCTGCAAGGTACTCGTATCGTCATTCAGCTGTTCTCCAGCAACGTGCTCTGAAGCTT
>WNGS01016330.1:5010-15564 GCA_020271785.1 Procambarus virginalis | reverse complement strand
CCGAGCAGCAGTAACATCTAGAAGTCTGCTGATTTTATTGGATGATCCATAGATGTGTGGCTCCTCTTGCATGATAGTATGATGATAGATGGAAGTACTGGTGTCAATTTCACTTTGCCTCAGATCTACAAGATCTTGTTGAAGTTCTCGGTGTACTGCTGCTCTCAGATTTCTCATTGGCAATCCAAGGTTACACTCAACGGCTCCTTTAAAGGCAGATTCTTGGCTAACTTATCAGCTCTATCATGCATTCGGAGGCCAACATGAGATGGAGACCACATGAAATGGACTCTGTTACCATCCTTAATAATTTTGTTGTATTTGTGTCTAGCTTCGGACACGAGCATGTTACAGTTGTGTCTTAAAGAGTTGAGAGCATTTAAGGATGATAAGGAGTCACTTACAATTAATGTATCAAGTTTGGAGACTTGTACACATTTCATTGCAAGGATCACAGGTTGGCGCGCTTGGCGTCCGCTGCTTGGTGGGAGGTGGAGTATTGCCCCACACTCTTCGTTTTTACACGTGGTGATAAAGGATATTGTGAATTTGTTCTCGATTGTTGACAGTGTCGAAGAAATGGCTGAGGCGGTATGCCTAAGTGGTAGTGAGGAGGACAGACAAGATGATAACAAACCGTTTGAAGTAGCATGAACAGAAAGAAACGAGAGAATATGAACAGACAGCGAGACAGTGAGAGTGACGATGAAATTACAAAGAGACCAAAGAATGAGACCCTACTCAGCAGGACTCAAGACAAGCCATTTAATAGAAGGAAGAGGCTGTTGTTCCCTACAACATGCCAATTGAATTTCCACCAAAAGCTGGCGTGGACGGTCCGTCTGGCTAAAGAATGTTTGGATTACGAACCACTCTTCAAGGAGGGTCTTCACCGGCCCTACATAACGATTGGGACTGAACAGCCGTGGAACGCCTCACGATGGTGGTTTTGAAAATGTAGTGATGGTTCCCCCAGAAGAAGGTATGTTGCACACAAAGATCATAGTTTTCAAGTTTCCAACATGTTTAGATCCTGACTGTCTTCTTCTTAACAATGATAATATTGTCTGGGCAAAGAGAAACAGTGTCCGTGGTGACAAACAAAGCCAGGTTGTTGCCTTGGTAAAGGGTGAGACGCCAGAGAAAATTTTTGTGCAAGCACTAGGCTTTAGGAACGTTGCAAAATACGTTGAGGAGCCCATACTGTGCATGAAGTGCTCACGTTGGGGACATATGGCATGGAAATGCCAGTTTGACCCCAGGTGTCGGTATTGTGGGAAAAAACACGACTCGCGAGAGTGTAGAGTCAAGATTGAAAGTAGTGAAAAAATCGTACCATTTTGTTGCAACTGTCGAGGCAGCCACAATGCTGGTTCCTCTCTATGCCCCAAGAAGCCTCATCTGAAAGAGACTAGGACGGGTCCTACAAGCAGGATAGATGTGTCCTCGCAGCAAGGAAAGATTGTGCAAGAGGAACTTGGAGGAAACAGCTGGAAGCCAACGACAGCCCCTATGATCAATGTGTGGGAGAAAGGGACGGAGAAAATAAAGGCGAGCCTAGGGAAACTAAATCAGGCAGTGGAAAAACTGAAACCTTGTGAGGACAAGGTTCAGGACAATATGGTCACCTCTGAGGTTGGTAATCAAATTTTGGAGTATCTAAAAAAAAACTAGATAAGAGGATTGAGGCATTGGAAAAATTGGCTATGGAAGGTAGACAAGGTTCGAGAGAGATCATCGTCGGCTGACGCTGTTGAGTGCACGCTACGCTCCTCACTCTTAGCTGTTTTACAGCCCTCAAACTACTGCTAGATGATGTAGACCGCCACCCACAGGCAGCTAAGTACCTGGAGTTCAAGCATGTTATAGCACTATCAAAGAAACAAACCAAAAGCAACTCATTCCATCTCAATCAAATTTCACAACAAACCGCCACGGCTGTGAGTATCAGTGCATGCTGCCCGCCTCTCCTCGCCACCGCGCTGCCTGACGAAAGTTTCTTCACAACAAATACCCCTGGTCCATTCTCAAACAATTATGTCTCCTAAAAACGTGACTGCGCAGCGAAATAGGAGCAACAAACCCCCTAACAAGGCATCCATCCCGGCCAACTCTGACAGCCTTCGTGTTTCTCCATCTGGAAGCTCTGGGGTCCGCGGCAGAGGTGCTACTCTACCCTCTACCCCATTGAGCCAGGGAGCGGGGTCCTCTCAATCCTCTCCCATTAACATGCTAACATCCCAGTTTACGCAATTCAAGCGAGCTTCCAGTCCCTCACCGGAGTTCCCGAACTGGACCGAGAATCAGTGGTTTAAAAAGTTGTGCCTAGTCCTTGAGTCTCAAAATGCTATCATCTTGAGTCTTCAAAATGAGAATCTAGCTAACTGTGCGAATCTCCATCGTCAACAACAAGAAATAACCCTCCTCCGCGACGATATTAGAAACTATAAGGCTAGCCAAGATCAACTCCAGCATGACTTGAATGATCTCCGTGAGAAAAACAATCTTATGAAAACTGATGAAGCAATAAAAAAACAAGAGGAAGCTCTCAACAAAATGACTGAATGTATCAGTACATTATCCGCTCAACGTTCCGTCTCCCAGGAAGAACAAGATCAGCAAAAGCTGCTGGACTCTGTTATTGTGTCATTGTTATAAAAGGTAGTGGGCTTGCTATGGGGGAACTGGTACTATTAAGGGGTAAGGGTAAGTAGAATACAGAGGTATCAAAAATGGGAGAACTAAAAGGCCCGGCCCCCAAAGTAAAATATCCACAGTAATAAATGCTTGCTACTAAACCCGGTTAGTCTAGGGATAGATCATTGTACTCCCACACAGGAACAAGGGATACTCTGTTCAAACTTACTTATTTATTAACCCCTTAACAACCCCCCATACACAATCACACCAATAACAATATAATACTAACTTTACCACACAATCTTACGTTAAAAGCCTTGGTCCACATAGACAGGATACAAGGTTTTACACTGAAACCAAGCTAGGGTAAAGCTCTACTATAAAACACTTGAAGTTAGAGTCAGCTTAGGGTAGGGAGACCACGTGTTTCCACTGAGACCCCCCTTAGAATAACTATTCAGATAAACACTTAAACACACCTACTACACCCCAAGTATACTACTCTACACATAGAACAATGATATGCCAGAATATAACAACAATGCACATAAATTACTTAACCCGATTAAGACACAGAAATAAAGAACTAAGAGGAAGGAGGAGCACGTCCTAGCACCACAGCCAGCCAGCAGAGAAGACCGCCTCAGACCAGAACAGCCTGCCGCATGCGTGTGGTGCCGGGAAGAGCCCAATTGATCATACAGCTATACACATTAAAACATCTTCCCCTATGCCTCATATTGCTACTTTCCTCGTTCTACGGGTAGTTAAACTTATAACAATGTTACTTAATCCACAACAAGTTCAAGAGTCTAAATGCTTTGTGAGCAACAAGAATAGTCTTACGTCTGGCAGGGAAGATTACAAACAACTTCAGCTCTCGATGCGTCCCATGCCATATTGTAGTTTAATAAGCTCAATTTTGACCTCTGGTTTCCATCTAAAGAACCCAGAGTCGTAACACTCCTCCCCCCTTCAGAGAAAAAAAAATGTGACTACTAGAGTAGTAGTCATATTTTTTGTAAGAGTATACAGAGAATAAAAAGGAAATCCATGACATAACAGATAATCAATCAAAACAACAATTTCTCTGCAAAAAAAAAAAATACAAGGGAATTCTCTGAAAGAAAAAACATACACAACAACAAAAAAAACACAGGGAAGTAAATAAATTGGACACGGAATATTTAATGTCACAGGAGAACCTACGAAAAAAAATACTAAAGCATGACAGTTGGTATATGGCTTCCTGGGCTCAGATGAATGTTACTCAGGCAAGCGGGACAGAGCGTCGGCTATCACGTTGAGCCGGCCCGGTAGGTGGATAATAGATAGATTAAAGTCCTGTAGGTACAATGCCCACCTGAGGATGCGTTTATTTTTCTGCTTCATCTGATTCATGAAAACTAATGGGTTATGGTCCGTGTACACTTCCACTATATTACCTGTGAGGTAAACTTCGAACTTTTTACATGTTAGCACTAGCGCCAACGCCTCTTTTTCTATCACTGAATAATTGCGCTGCGCCTTGTCAAATTTCACAGAGTAATAATATACTGGGTGTTCCACTTTATCATCCCCAGTTTGCAACAACACTGCACCAGCACCCGAGTCAGACGCGTCAACTTGAATTTTAAACGGACGGTCGAACCTTGGACTAGCAAGCACTGGGGCGGAAGCTAAGATCAATTTCAAGTTTTTAAATGCCTCTGCACAGTCCGATGACCACTTAAATTTAACGGCCTTCCGCAACAAATCTGTGAGAGGAGTGGCCACACTGGAAAAGTTCTGACAAAAGCGTCGGTAGTACGCACACATACCGATAAATCGTTGAATGTCCTTTTTAGACCTGAGCACTGGATAGTCCAGAATGGCACTGATTTTATCTTGCCGAGGTAACACTTTCCTTGGCCCACTTCATAACCGAGGTACGTCACTGTGCCTTGGCCAAAATGACACTTTTTAGCATTTAAGGTTAGATTTGCATGTTTCAACACTGAACAACTGGCGTACCTAGCTATGTGGTCAGCCCAATTAATATCAAAGAGCACAATATCATCTAAATACGCCCGACAATTTGGCACATTAGCGAGCAAAGAGTTCATTAGCCTCTGGAACGTGGCAGGGGCATTACGCAAGCCGAATGGTAACACTTGATACTCAAACACACCCTCGGGTGTCACAAACGCCGTTAGTTGTTTAGCACGTTCAGTGAGCGGGATTTGATAGTACCCCCTCGAGAGATCGAATTTCGAGACATACGTGGCGTTCCCGATTTCGTCGATACAGTCCTCGAGACGTGGCAACGGATAGGCGTCCACTATGGTCACCTTGTTGAGCTGCCGATAATCGGTGCATAATCGCCAGGAGCCATCTGGTTTGGGGACCAAAAGGCAGGGCGAGCACCAAGAGCCCTGGCTCGGCCTGATGAGGCCGTGCTGGAGCAAGAAGTCGACCTCCTTACGGACGATGGCCTTCTTTTCCGGACTCATCCGATAAGGTTGAAGGCGAATGGGGGTGTAGTCCGTCAACTCGACATCATGGTAAATGGCATCAGTCTGGGTCGGGACCTCCCCGAACAGACTGGAGAATTCGTCAAGCAACGACTGCACCTCGTCACGTTGGGACATCTGCAAATGGGACAGTCCCTCCTCCACAGCATTCACAGAACTAGAATTATTGAGAATGAGATTAGTTGGGTCCCCAGAACAATCATCCCCTCCCTCACTGGAAATGGAAACATTGGTTAGTGCAATGGGCCTGGGGCCCTGGAACTTCTTCAGCCGATTCACGTGTACGAGCATTACCTGTTTACGCTTATCAGAGTGTCTCACTTTGTACGTGAGGTCCCCAGTCTTCTCTGTCACAATGTAGGGGCCCTCGTACTTGTGGGACATAGTGCTCCCCAGTCGAGGCTTTAGTACCAGGACAGGGTCACCGGGCTGAAATACCCGCAACTTAGCCTTGGCATCGTTCCGTTCTTTCATATTCTCTTGGGCCTTCCCAAGATACTTTAGTGCCGCAGCCTTGCAGTCCTTGAGTCTCTGGTGGTGTTGCGCAAAGAAAGCCGAACCTTCGGTTAACGTTACGTTCCCTAACAGATTCTCCTGTAACATTTGCAAGGGTCCACGAACTTTATGGCCAAAGACTAACTCAAAAGGAGAACAACCCAGTGAACTTTGCAACCCCTCCCTAGCAGCAAACAAAACATACGGCAAGTTCTCGTCCCAGAAGGTATGGGAACTCTCGCACGATGTCTTCAACATCTGCTTCAGAGTTAGATGGAACCTTTCAATGACCCCCTGACTCTGTGGATGGTATGGGCTGGAAACCTTATGAGTTATTCCATGGTCCTTACAAAATTGTTCAAAAATATCAGACTTAAAGTTAGTACCATTGTCAGTCTGCACAACCCGAGGCAGTCCAAAAGTGGAAAAAAATTGCAACATACGAGCAACAACAGTCTTTGCTCGGATGTTCCTTACAGCAAAAGCCTCTGGGTAACGAGTCGTGATACACATCATCGTAATTAGGTAAATATTACCAGACTTAGTTCTAGGTAATGGACCAACACAGTCCATTACCACATGAGAAAATGGTTCCTCCGGCACGACAATAGGCTTAAGAGGAGCTTTAGGTGGAGTCTGGTTTGGTTTCCCAACAAGTTGACAAGCAATACATGCATTACAAAATTTTGCCACATCGCTTTTCAGCTTGGGCCAGAAAAAATACTTGCAGATTTTGTGATAGGTAATATTAATGCCTTGATGTCCCCCCATAGGATCATCATGGGCAGCTGACAAAACTCTTTCTCTATAGCAGGTCGGCAACATAACCTGGTGGACTACCTCCCACTCATTTGACAAGGGAGCACTCTGAGGTCTCCATTTTCTCATCAAAATCCGATCATTGTAGTAGTACCCAGTTGCTGCGTCTACAATTTCCTCCTTAGAGACGGCTGTCTCGTGACAATCTGCAAGACTGGGGTCAGCTTTTTGTAACTCACTCAAGGAGGCATCCAGGCCTTGGTCAGATGCCATTGGCCGAGGCTCAACAGTGTTCTCCTCCACCTCCCCACTACTCTCGGTAGGCGGCAGTGGCAGGCTCTCCACAATGTCCTCGGCCCTGTCATCGAGTCGGGCCATGAATGTGTCCGCAAGGTCCACTGGGCTTTCACCACTCGGAAGGTCCCTCGTGTCCTTGGGATTTACCACCTTGGCAAGCACAGGGCTGCCCTTACATTTAAGTCCCATAGACCTAGTCACCACGCACGCAGGGTACACAACATTATCCTCTGCGGTGGGTGAATCCAGGCAAACCTTGGGTTAGGCAACATAACAGGCAGTCTGGAGTCCCCTACCTTATCCCCTGCTAAATCATTACCCAATATTACATCAACATTAGGGAAAGGTAGGTACGAAGTGACTCCGACTGTACAAATACCCTTGTGGAAATCAGATTCCAGGGTAACCTTACGGAGGGGTACTGCTCGAGTATCACTAGTGACACCCTCGACCAGTACCACCTCTCCAGTGTCGAGAGTATTGGCACCTTGCAAAGCACTCTCTAAAATTAAAGTCTGGATGGCACCGGTGTCTCGGAAGATCACCACGTCCCTCCAGGAAGAACCCTCAGACAAAAGTAGTCTCCCTTTCGATAAGAATGGGGTAAGCAGGTCCAACCACTGTGGGTTGGAAGTCTTACTCCCTAACCCTTCAGAAGGCCTCAAGCCCTGTGTCACAACGAGAGCATTGGGTCTTTTTTCCGGGTACAGTTGCCAACAACGGCTAATATGGTGGGTTGAACTTTTACAATGACCACAAAAACGTCGGGGAGAAGAGACATTACTAACCGAATTACCCTTCGGTTCACTCTTGAGTGTCGTGGGGCTAAACAATTTAACAGGGTTAGTTATGTCTGAAACAGAAGGTGCATTAGGTAAAGGTTTAGAATGAGCTGGTCTGGACTGGCTGTGGGTATAAGTTTTGCTACTCTGTGGGGTAAAATTATTTTTATTGGGCCTTTTGCCCGCCAACTGGTAGTTTTCTGCCATCTTGGCCAAATCCCCTATTTTAGAATTTAACTCTCCCCTTCCTCTTAAATACTGAGCTACCATGTCTGGCATACTATCTATAAACTGTTCCTTTAAAACTAAGTCTTTTAATGCCTCGAATGTTTCGGCTTTAGCCGAGCGAATCCATTTATCAAACAGCCTACTTTGATCAGTCGCGAATTCCGTGAACGGTTGGTTGTGTGTAGGCCTAAGGTTGCGATAAGCTTGGCGGTGAGCTTCAGGAGTAATTTCATATGCCCTCAAAATTCGTTCCCTGACTTTATCATAATCAAAACACTCGTCGTCAGGCATATTAATAAAAATATCTTGGGCTTTACCCCTGAGTCTTCCCTGTAGGATTTTCACCCACTCTTCCTTTGGCCAGGTCATGGACAGGGCCAATCTCTGAAAATGGTTGAAAAACCTTTCAGGATCCGACTCTGAAAATTCAGGCAAGTTATGCTTCTTCTCATAATGCCTGGGGTTTGAATCCCCGGTAGGTGGAGGTCTAGGGGCAGTCGCTCTAATTCTAGCCTCCTCGGTTTTGAGTCTTTGCTCCTCTAATTTTATTCTTGCTAACTCTAGAGCTAACTCTCTCTCTGTATGAGCTGCACTTTCTGTTTGGCTAGGCTGGCATAAAGGAGTATCCTCTGCCAATAGTCCTTCATCGATACAATGTTGTAGTATTTCATTCAACAAGATCCACTTTTTATTTGCGGCATTTAATTCTAGACCAAATTCCTTGCCTAACAATACTAAATTAGACTTGGTAAGTTTCTTTATTTCCCCCAATGAAGGCTCCTCTGCCAGTCTCTGCATGTCAGAAGACATCACTAAAAATTTTAGCTCCTAGCCACAGAAAAATTTAAAATTAAAATTGAAAAAAAAAAAAAAAATTTGCACGGCCCCTAACACAAGGCCACACTAACCTTAATCGTGAAGAGATCCAGTTGGGTGTCCAGTCAGTGCAATGAATGTCCTACGCCAGGTGAGCTGGACCCTAGGCTAGCACACAACCGTTCTGCGGAAACAAGAATTTTTTAGTTTTGGCATTCAAAGATCTAATTTTTTACAATAATAGTTCATCCCGGACGGGCCCCCACTTGTTATGAACATGTGGGCTTGCTATGGGGAACTTGGTACATTAACCTTAAATGGCGCATAGCTATATACCATTTGACACCCACAGGCGCATACAAAAAAAAAAAAAAAAAAAAATTATTTTTTCTTCCTAACCTGTTAATTTGTGTTCACTGATCACGGGAAAAATAGTAAAAAATCGTAAGTTGAATATATTGGCCGCTATAGGGCAGGGAAGTCTGGCACAAAACAGGCGCTCACTCAGCATGCGTCCCAGGCGGTCTGTTGATCGCCAGCTGTCAGGCCGGAGTTGCCACAAAGAGATAATTGCCTAATTATTTCAATGTCTCTGATTGATTTTTCGTAGTTTTTTTGCTGTAATATTATTCAATAGTGTGTAGTGTGATATATTTATATAATGAAATGGGTGAATCATCGCTGTACTCAAAAATATGGTGTGCATATTGTTGATTCAATTATGTTCATCAAACAGTGAACAAATACTTTGTCGGTTGTTACACTATATACACAGGTTATATATAAGTATCTGCATGTTTTGTTCACCATAACGAACCACTAAGTTGCTATTATGAGTCAAAAAAGTAACGAGGAGTGACCGCCGTGTAACAGGCAGCCACTCACGCCCTCCCTCAAGTCATCTGACTCGCCCACATTCTCCTCCCACAATACTGTTTTGCTTTTATTCACTATATACAGACGCTATATATAAGTATCTACATTCGTGTTCACCATAACGAACCACTAAGTTGGTATGCTGAGTGGCAGTGGCAGCCCGCCACTGGCTGCCACTGCCACTGATGGACCTCACAGTCAGCTGATGGCTGCCGCCCTCAAGGCCACACGCACTATTTCTCCTCCAACAATACTGCTTGTGGTGTTATTACGCTATATACACACATTATATATAAATATCTACCGGTTTTATTCACCAAACTTGTACAAGTAAACTGGTATGGTGCCCAAAGACGTGATCACCAGTAAACAACACGATAATTCCTGCAGACGACGCTCCTCTCACCAAAATGGCGGCTCCCAACCTCCTACTCTTGCTGTTTATACTCTCTATACACACGTTATATATAAGTAGCTACATTTGTGTTCACCATAATGAACCGCTAAGCTGGTATGGTGAGTGCAGTCAATAAGAGGTGGCCACACACAGTCAGATAACAACGCCACCACCCTCCCTCCCACAGCATTACTCCTCCCTCCATGGAGCACAGCGCTAAATATCATCACAATCCTCTTATTATCAGACCCATGATCAGTTTTATCACAGTCAGGGGTCTTCTGTAATAATATTATTGCTACATAATAGCATGAACAAGTATATTATGGCATTTTTAGGCGATGCTGTGGTCACAAGCTGAACAGCAGTGCTGTGAGCTCATGCTGCGTGCGTCAGGCTTGGTAGCTTACTCGATACTGAGGCCCCTAACACCCGGGAGTTTGGCCCACGATTTTTTTTAAAAATGGCGTCTGTTTACAAGAGCCCTGATGAAGGTGTGGTGAACCCCGTGTATCCGCGGGCCGTTTAAATCTTGCGTAGTACTCCAACGCATCATATGATGCGATGCGCAATTTTCTGCAAGTCGGTCAACGCATCATATGATGCGATGCGCAATTGAAGGGTTAAACGAAATGTCGCTCTTATATATCTTTAATAGACAAACGTTAAATTCAATATAACCTTTCGAATCCCATTATATTTCACTTCAGCGTTACATCGTATACATTGCTGGTGTGTTTGGAACTCTCTA
>WNGS01016325.1:31332-44167 GCA_020271785.1 Procambarus virginalis | reverse complement strand
AGGTACCTGGGTGTTAGTCAGCTGTCACGGGCTGCTTCCTGGGGGTGGAGGCCTGGTCGAGGACCGGCCGCGGGACACTAAAAAGCCCCGAAATCATCTCAGATAACCTCAAGGGTTTCCGTTTTGTCTGTTTTGGGTCTGGGCCCTTGGGTTTGGGCTCAGTGTCCCTGTCTGTTATGCTTGCTCCCACACCTTGTCCCTCAGTTTTCGGTCTGTTTTTTGACTGTTTCCCTGGGGGTCTGTCTGGGGCTGTGCTTTGCCTTTCTTTGGTGTATCTCCGCCGGCAAATGTAGTGGTTTGGGCTCCCCCTGGTTCGATTCTGGGTTCCTTTGGTTCTTTGGTTTCGTTCTGGAGGTTTCTTCCTCTTGCCCCTTTGTGGGTTCAGGGGCTTTGTTTCCTCGTATGTGACCCGGTTCTGCCTTCTGGGGTTCCAGGGTCTTCCTGGCTTGCAGACTGATCTTTTTGGGTCTTGGCATGTGTTATGGTCGTGCTGGGACTTTGGGGTTTTGTTGTCGAGGTGGGCCTTTTGATGCAGTTTTGTGCCTTCTTCGCTGGCCGAAGTGGTGCTCTCTGCCCACTGGTCGGCGGCTTGTAATTTTCTTTTCACGTGTATGTGTGTGTGTGTACACATGTACATGTGTACACTGTGTGTCTGCGCACATGTGTAAGTGCATACGCACGTGTGTGTAACATACCTTGTGTGTATGTGTATATGTTTATGTATGTGTATGTACATAATATATATGTATATATGTGTATATGTGTATGTATACTTTTTCCTTTGGAAGGGGCTCTGTTCCCTTCTCTGTTGACGGGGCGCTGGGGGAGCAGCTTGCTCTGCTGACTCTCGCATGGTCCCGCAGTTAGTAGGCGCAGAGGTCTTCCGGCCTCTGGTGGCGGCGGTGGAGGGCTTCTCCCCTTTGGGGGGTTCAGGGCTGGCGGGATGGGCTTCTTCCCTGCGCTTCATGTCATTTTCGTGGGTGCATTGGACGTGGTCGATCCGCCCCTTCCTTCTGGGGTTCCTGTCTGCTCTATGCAGACATGGGCCTGTCGAATCTGCGGTTCTTTTGGACTTCTTCAGTCTGCGCCCTGGATTCTATGCTCTCATCGGAGGACTGTTGTGTCTTGTCTGGCTTTTGTTGGGGCCGGGTGCCTGGATGGTGGCCCTGGACCTCCAGGTCAATTCTTGGCACGTTCTTCTCCAGTTTTCCGGGACTGGCACCATTAGTGGTGGGGCTTCAGGCTTACCACTTTTGTTGTCTTCCCTATTTTGCAATTGGCACTTGGTGTATTTACGCATCTTTACCGGATCTTGGTGCCCTGTCTGAGTCTGCTTGAGATTCGGTATCTGGCCTACCTCGACGACTGGCTGGTGTAGGCTCCCAGTCGGTCCGCTTGTCTGCTCGCGAGGGGTGTGGTTCTTTCCAGATCGCCGGGTTTGGTTTCCTGGTGATCTGGAGGTCGTTCCATTTGTTTCCGTCCCGGGTTCGGACCGGGACGGAAACAAATGGAACGGCCATTTGTTTAGGGCTCTTGGGCCGCTCCTTGTTTTTCCCTCTAGAAGTGTTGCTGCGGCTGTGGTCCTGCCTTCGGCTGTTCATGAGGGGGTCCCGGGTTGCTCGGCTGTTGCTCGAGCAGTTGTGCGGGAGTCTGAATTTTGACGTGCCTTGGCAAGTCCCCGAGCCTTCGCTCGATGTGTTCACGGACGGGTCATCTCTCGGCTGGGGCTTTGTGACCAGTGCTCACCAGGTCGGCCAGGGATGGTAGGGTCTGTCCGTCCATCGGGCTAACAGCATGGTTCGGGAGTTCGTGGCTGTCTGGTTTGCGCTTCAGAGGGTTTGGGTCACTCGGTACTCTTCCATTCAGCTCCATTCGGACTGTTCTCTGGCGGTTCTTTGCTGGAACCACAGGGTTTCTCCTAGGTAATTACCTAAGTGTAGTTACAGGATGAGAGCTATGCTCGTGGTGTCCCGTCTTCCCAGCACTCTTTGTCATATAACGCTTTGAAACTACTGACGCTCTTGGCCTCCACAACCTTCTCACCTAACTTATTCCAGCCGTCTACCACTCTATTTGCGAAGGTGAATTTTCTTATATTTCTTCGGCATCTGTGTTTAGCTAGTTTAAATCTATGACCTCTTGTTCTTAAAGTTCCAGGTCTCAGGAAATCTTCCCTATCGATTTTATCAATTCCTGTTACTATTTTGTATGTAGTGATCATATCACTTCTTTTTCTTCTGTCTTCTAGTTTTGGCATATTTAATGCCTCTAACCTCTCCTCGTAGCTCTTGCCCTTCAGTTCTGGGAGCCACTTAGTAGCATGTCTTTGCACCTTTTCTAGTTTGTTGATGTGCTTCTTAAGATATGGGCACCACACAACCGCTGCATATTCTAGCTTTGGCCTAACAAAAGTCGTGAACAATTTCTTTAGTATATCGCCATCCATGTATTTAAAAGCAATTCTGAAGTTAGAAAGCGTGGCATAGGCTCCTCACACAATATTCTTTATGTGGGCCTCAGGTGATAGTTTTCTATCTAGAACCACCCCTAGATCTCTTTCTTTATCAGAATTCTTTAAAGATTTCTCACAAATATGTAGGTTGAGTGGAGTCTATGTTCTCCTATTCCACATTCCATAACATGACATTTATTAACATTAAATTCCATTGGTCAAGTGGTGCTCCATATACTTATTTTGTCCAGGCCATCTTAAGGGCATGACAATCATCTAAGCTTCAGAATCCTTCCTATTATCTTAGCATCATCAGCAAACATTTTCATATAATTCTGTATACCAACTGGTAGATCATTTATGTAGACAATAAACATCACTGGTGCAAGAACGGAACCCTGTGGTACTCCACTTGTGACATTTCTCCAGTCCGATACATTGCCTCTGATCACTGCCCTCATTTTTCTATCAGTCAGAAAATTTCTCACCCATTTTACAAGCTTGCCTGTCACCCCTCCAATATTTTCCAGTTTCCAGAACCTCTTATGTGGAACTCTGTCGAAAGCTTTTTTCAGATCCAGATAGATGCAGTCAACCCAACCATCTCTTTCCTGTAATATCTCTGTTACTCGATGATAGAAACTGAGTAAATTCGATACACAGGATCTTCCAGATCGAAAACCACACTGTCTGCCTGATATTATATCATTTCTCTCAGGTGTTCTACCCATTTAGTTTTAATTATTTTTTTCCAATATTTTGGCTATTACACGTGTCAATGATAATTAATTCTGTAATTAAGGGGGCCTTCCCTGCTTCGACTTTTGTAGATTGGAACTATGTTAGCCTTTTTACACACATCAGCTACAACTCCTGTAAACAAAGATGCCTGAAAAATCAGTTAAAGTGGAATGCTGAGCTCAGGTGCACATTCTCTCAGAACCCATGGTGAAACTCCATCTGGACCAATTGCTTTGTTCTTATTTAGCTCCTTGAGCATTTTTTCCACTTCGTCTCTAGACACCTCTATGTGCTCTATGCTGTTCACTGGAATTCTTATTGTGTCTGGTTCCATGAAGATTTCATTTTGTACAAACACACTTTGGAACTTTTCATTTAGTGTTTCACACATTTCCTTTTCATTTTCCGTGAATCTATTTCCCATTTTCAACCTCTGAATATTATCCTTTACCTGCAATTTGTTGTTTATGAATTTATAGAATAGACCTGGTTCTGTTTTACATTTGTCTGCAATCCCTTTTTCAAAATTTCTTTCTACCTCTCTCCTCACTGCCGTGTAGTTGTTTCTCGCATCTTTGTATCGCTGGTATGTTTGGGGGGTTGGCCTCTTCCTGTATTGATTCCATTTTTGTGTCTTTTGGTCTCTGGCCCTCTCGCAATTTCTGTTGAACCAATCATGTTTCCTAGTTCTGCATCTCTGTTTTGGTATAAATTTTTTTGTGCCTTTATCATATATTTCACGAAACTTGACATACATCTCATTCACTTTCTTGCCTAGCAACAAGTCTGTCCAATTATACTCACTAAAAAAATTTCTAAGGTTGCCATAATGTCCTCTCCTAAAGTCAGGTTTTTCACTTGCATCAACCTTCTTATTTTCTTCCAGTAACGCATTGCATACTTTATTCCCAAAAAGACATGGTCACTTTTACTCAAGGGAGGAAGGTACTGAATGTCAAATATTTCTTGACCTTTGTTTTTGTGTTTGACCTTTGGGGTTGGTCCCTTAGTGGCTTGTTTGCTGGATTCTCGGGGTTTGGCTAACCGTGAGGTTCATGTTCGGGGTGTGTCCTGCGTCCTGGCGGACAGCTGTCTCGGTTCATTCCTCTGTTCGCGGATTGGCCAGTCGTCGCCGACTCGTTTCGTTGGCTCTGCCGGACGTGTGGACTCCTGGCCATGGACGTCTTCGAGTCGGCATGGTCTAGGTGTTGCCTATTCTATGTGGCGCCCTTACCCGCCTGCGATGCATTCACGGTGGATGCCTTTCGGCAGGACTGGTCGAGGTGGGGGTACCTGTTCCTCTTCTCCCGGTCCAGCTGTTGCTTCGGGTTCTGGCTCGTTGGAGCCCATTCCTATTAGAGTAGTCCTTATGGTCCCTTGGTGGCCGGCCCAGTTTTATTTTCAGACGCTGCTTGGTAGGTGTCCGAACCCGGGGCGTTTTCCCGCGGCTCCACCTCTTTCGGTAGGCCGTACCGGTTCTGTACGTGACTAGTTCGGCCTTCTCCTCAGCTCTTCGCGTCTGGTATTTTGACGTGGGTATCACCATCCCAGTGGTGATCAGGTGGCTTTGTTGATGGTGTCCCACCTGCGAGCTTCGTCTTGGCGACAGTATGAAGTTCCTGATGTTTCTATGCATTTTTCTTGCTCTTCGCAGGTTATCTTCTCTTTCGCATCGGGTTTTGTCCTTTCTTGGGCTTTCAGAACTACAGTTTTGATGTTTCTTACTGTTGCCTCGTTTTGTGCGGCGCTGGCAGAGCCGCTCCGGCTTGCGTTCGGGGTGGACGTCACATCTGCCCCATTTCGTACGCTTTCTCGTGTTTTGTTTCACCTCCGGCCTGCTCATGCGTCGCCTGAGCCGTCCTGGTCCTTGATCAGGGTGCCTTCTTATCTTCTCAGTTTGTGGTAGCCCCTTCGGTTCAGGTTTCTGCTCTTCGGTACTGGTGGTAGGTTTGTACGTTTGCAACCTTTCTCCATTCTTCTGGCGACGGTCGAGATGGCTGCTTTCCGGAGAGGTCCTTGGGGTTATTGATGCTTGATTGGTTCGGCCGAGGGTGTGTCCTGTGTTGTCCGGTTGTGCTTCTTTGCTGTTACCTGCGTACCATGTCTGGGGATGCTCTTTGGGTTGAGCCAGTTCCCCTCGTTCCCTGTTTCAGGGCTCGGGTCTCCCAGGTCGTCCGCAGAGTTTTTAAGTCTTCCAGCCTGCGGTCTATCCTTGCGCCCTTGCTGTTCGGACGTTTGCAGCTTTCGCTGCTGAGTTGGTGACTTCTAGGGCTCATTTCGGGCGCAAGGATTTGAGGGTCGCATAGGTTCCTGGCCGCCCGTTCTTCATGCACGTGTCTGCTCCCGTGCGTTCTTGTTGCCATGGGTCGCAGGTTGCAGCCTGTTGTCTCAGCTTTGCGTTGCGGAGTTTGTGGCGGCCGCCTCCCGGATCAGCCCTTTCTTTTCCTTCTCTTTGGGTATGAAGTTCCAGGGAGCCGTAGGGGCTCCCCACAGAAAACCAGCGTTGACTGTAATGAAACTCTATTTTCTGGGTAACCCCGGAGGCTCCCTGGCAACCCTCCCTCCCACCGGTCGGCATTTTTTTCGCGTTGGTTGAAGCTTAGCTTTCGAACTGATGCTAGGTAGCCGGCGTGGTGAGGTCCAGGGCTCCCCCCTGGGGAGCCTGTCGGCCGAGCGGACAGCACGCTGGACTTGTGATCCTGTGGTCCCGGGTTCGATCCCGGGCGCCGGCGAGAAACAATGGGCAGAGTTTCTTTCACCCTATGCCCCTGTTACCTAGCAGTAAAATAGGTACCTGGGTGTTAGTCAGCTGTCACAGGCTGCTTCCTGGGGGTGGAGGCCTGGTTGAGGACCGGGCCGCAGGGACACTAAAGCCCCAAAATCATCTCAAGATAACCTCAAGAAGAAGATGTATTCCCTCTATTTCAGCAATCCCTCCTGCTCTGAAGGGGGAAGTGAGTACTGATCAGTACTCAAGACGGGACAGTACTAGTGATTTGTATAGTACAACCACTGTGATGGGATCCCTGGATTTGAAAGTTCTCTTAATAAATCCGATCATTTTTGTGGCTGACGCAATATTTGCTTGGTTATGCTCCCTAAACGTTAGGTCGTCAGACATCATTATTCCCAAAACTTTACATGCTGCTTTCCTACTATGGGCACATTTGGTTGTGTTTTGTACCCTGTATTATGTTTAAGGTCCTCATTTTTTACGTACCTAAGTACCTGGAATTTACCACTGTTAAACATCATGTTATTTTCTGTTGCCCAGTCGAAAACTTTATTAATATCTGCTTGAAGTTTTTAAATGTCTTCAGCAGAGCTAATTTTCATGCTGATTTTTGTGTGCATCTGCAAAGGATGATACGAAGCTGTGACTTGTATCTTTGTCTATATCTGATATGAGAATAAGGAAAAGCAGTGGTGCAAGGACTGTACCCTGAGGTACAGCGCTTTTAACTGCTCTTGGACTCGATTATATATGATTGACTGTTACTCGTTGTGTCTTGTTCGACATAAAACTGAGTATCCAGCGTCCTACTTTACCGGTTATTCCCACTGACCTCGTTTTGTGTGCTATCACTCCATGGTCTCAAATATCGAATGTCTTTTCAAAGTTCGTATATACCACATCTGCATTCTGTTTTTCTTCTAATGCCTCAGTGACTTTGTCATAGTGATCAAGTATCTGTGAGAAGCACGATCTTCCCGCTCGGAATCCATATTGGCCTGGGTTGTGAAGGTCATTAGTCTCCATGAAACTGATGACCTGATTCCTAATCACTCTATCAAATACTTCTATCATGTGGGGCGTTAGTGCAACTGGTCCATAATTCTTTGCCAATGCTTTGCTCCCTCCCTTCTGTAGAGGGGGGTACGTCTGCTACTTTAAATGCATCTGGTATCTACCCCGTGTCCAAGCTCTTCCTCCACACTATACTGAGTGGCTGTGCTACCAGCACCTTGCATTATTTTTATAAATATTGAATTCCATGAATCTGGACCCAGAGCTGAGTGCATGGGCATGTTTTCAATTTCTCTTTCAAAATCTAGTACGCTCGTGTTCATATCAGTTATATTTACAAGGAGGTTCGGATATTACACGTAAGGAAATTGTCTGGATCTTCCACTTTCATGATGTTTATTGGAGTGCTAAGCATGTCCTCATACTGCTTTTTTAGGATTTCACTAATTTCATTGTCATCCCCCTTGTATGAACCTTCACTCGTACTGTTGGAAATAACCAACAGTTTCATACATCTGTGTATTTTATATAACTTTTGTATTAACCACAAGTAGTTACTAAAATTACTAACTTGTAGATTTAATCATCATCATGATTTATATTAAACATATTGCCAGATTATTTCTAGTCAGAGTGACGACGCGAGGAACGACACGCAGAAACATGAATTCTTTCCACATTTTGTTGGATTTATAACAGAGTCCAGTTTATCATTTGTTTTACTAAAAATACTTACTAATAAGTTTATTTTCGTAGCATACTACTGCTTACTGGAACTCCTTTATTTAGTTGATATTAAACATTCTAGAGGAAATTAATTTAATGTAAATAATTTTACTTTAATTTCCTTGGTTACCTGCGTGGCTTTAATAAATTCAATTTATGTTACACGAAATTATATTTTAACACAGAAGAATTAAATGTGACATCAATATTCGTCACCACCTCCTCTTTCTTTAGTTAATTCCGATATATGTATATATATATATATATATATATATATATATATATATATATATATATATATATATATATATATATATATATATATATATATACATCCATTTACGCTCGAGATGTCTATCGAGAGCCGCACATGCGCAATCGGGAAGAGGAAGAAGACGCGAGAACGTGACCAGCCACCACAGCTCGGACGCCATTAGTAGCGTGCAACAGAGAGCTACGTTTCGATCGTGCTTATTTCGCTCCCACGACCAGTAGAGCGGTGCCACGTCATCTGGCACATCACAGCCGTGTCTCAGAGCTAGTATGTCTGCAATTCCATAGTCAACGCCCTTCAAGCAGTAACTGGAGGACGAAATTGAAATTGAAATAAGTTTATTGAGGTAAAATACACACAAAGGGATGAGGTAGCTCAAGCTATTCTCACCCCGTTCAGTACATCGTGTTAATACATATATAGACACACATCACAAACAATAAACATATTGCGAAACATTCTGAGAAATAAACATATACATTTCGCTGGAGGACGAAGGATTGCACAGTTCTCTCCATCAACGGACACGCGGCTCGGCAACTATTATTTCCTTTTTGTTACCATGTGGCCACAGTTAACATTTAGGCTAGTTGTCGTTATGCCGTATTTAAAATAACAAAATCCCGTACGTGTCTTCTCTAACAGTTTTATAATCTAAATGGGCGATTATATTCAAATTTCTGTAGAAGAAATTTACAGTGCTTGAACATAAATTGCAGAGATATTTGCAGAAGATTTCTACAATGATCATCATACCTTTTAGGAATTTTCATTTTGTTTTCCACTTTTCATTTTGTTTGTCCTTCACAGCTATCGAATTATTTTATTTTAATTACAAAACATTGGAGTCAGATTTTCCCACACGTACGAATAGGTCCAATACTGGCAGTAGTTTTTGTTTTTGATTTCGCATATGTGAAGAAGTATTTTGGATTTTTCTTTATTTCCTGGATTGCTTTCTGTTCTACCTGCCTTTCTTCTGTCAGATACGAGTGCTTCAATTTCCGCTCGATTCCTTCAATCTCCCTATTTAAATTATTCCTTCTTTGTAGGGAAAGTCGTGTGTACTTAAGCATTTCCGTTATTTTTTCCTTCTTTTATAATGTCGTCTACGTTGGACCTCTTTCTGGCTTTCCTCAAAGGAACATGTTTCAGACTTGATATGCTTCCCAAGTCAGTTTGTCATTCCTTTTGTAGAACTTGTATTACTTAGAACAGTTTACCATGGAATGTTTGTAAGTTCCCTGTTTATTGCCTCCTAGTCTAATCTTTTATTATTAAAATTTTATTTATTGAATACCGCCTCTCGCTTGATCATTGTTTTAGGTCTATTCTGAGTATTGATGGTAGTTTGCACTTCAATAAGATTGTGATCGGAGTATGTGGTATCTGATATCGTAATGGCCATGATTATGTCTTCATTGTTTGTAAAGACCAGATCTAGAATATTTTCATTTCTCGTTGGCACTGATTGAGTGCAGGTTGAGTGCAAATTTGTCACAGAATCTAAGCAGTTCTCTAATCTGTGATTGATTATGTCCCGACAGATTTCCTGGTTTAATATTGTTGGTAGCTTATTCTCCATCTTAGACTAGGCAAGTTGAAGTCACCTAGGAAGATAATGTCTGGTTCGCCAAATTATCAAGGCTATTATCTATTTTGTTTATCTGTTCTGCGAATTCCTCAGCCGTTGCATCTGGCGGTTTGTATATTAGAATAATAACAAAGTTTATTTTTTTCTGTTTTTACTCCCAGTACCTCTAGCACCTCATTTGTTACGTTTAAGGAGCTTTGGGCATACAAGGTCCTTCCTAATATACAAACCCACTCCTCCATGTGACCTAATTACCCGATCACATCTGTATAGATTATCTCCTGGTATTCAGATCTCACTGTCCAAAAATTCCCCTGCATGGGTTTCTTCGAAAGCTCCAAATACTCCATTTGACTCCGTGAAGAGGCCATTTATGAACTGTACTTTGTTGTTTGTTTTTGTTTTTAGTCCTTGTATGTTGGCAAAGATGAATGAGATTACTCTAATAGAAATAGTTTGACTGGGAGACTTTTTTGGCAAGCCCGTTATGCGTGGACATATTGAGTTTGTTCTAGCCAGTGCTGATTGTTGCAGGGCTGTTGCCTGTCATAGTTGTAGTTCCTTTTTGGTGTGTAATTGTATCTGTAATTCTGGTATGCAAGTGGGTCTGCCATCCAGTTCCACACATTCTCTATGTTCCTCCTTGTGAAATCTCTTTCGGTTTGGCATAAAAAATTAATTGAGTTTCCTCCAAATTCATTGTCATGCTTGTCA
Source organism: Procambarus virginalis (assembly GCA_020271785.1). NCBI lineage: Eukaryota > Metazoa > Arthropoda > Malacostraca > Decapoda > Cambaridae > Procambarus > Procambarus virginalis. Next base: position 33,918 of record WNGS01016325.1, on the reverse strand, counting down.
TTTTTTATGTGGCGTTCTGTGTCTTTCACGTGAGAGTATGGGCAGCTGAGGTCATAGCATTTTCTGTCCTTGAGTGAGGTTTGGTACATGTCAGGATAGAAGAACCTACATGTTGATACAATTCGACACTTAAGTATAATTTAAATTTCCTAAGCATATTTAAACATTTTGGGGGATGGTGGTAACTGCATTCTAATTCGTTCTTATTACCAGCAAATTTATATCTGCCTATGCCCTTTGCATAAAATGTGCATATGTCTGTCCTTCTGGTCTGACTCGCTCTGTCGGGGACCATTGTAGTGTCTGGACCTATCGAGATGTCAGTGCTGTCTGTTACACTTTCCAGTCTACTGTCGTCTGCATCCGGGCATACTGAATCAGAGTTTACAACTTCCTGAGTTTCTGCTTCAGTTTCATCCCTGAGTGTGGTCTCCGCCCCTGATCTATTAGAATTATTGTTGTTCGTTTCCAACTCTTTCTGGATGGCTGGTAGGCTTTCAATGAACGATGTTTTCCGGTCATGCGTCATGTTATCTAAAAGGTTTTTCAAGATATTCCAAGATGGCAGGTAATTTTTACTTACCCAGAGCAAATGGCCACTCTCAGTCCCGCGGTGTTACTCACTCCTGTACAAGCCAAATGAAATCTATTTTTACATATATAGCATTCAATTCCCGTTGCCTTCATATATATATATATATATATATATATTATATATATATATATATATATATATAATATATATGTCGTACCTAGTAGCCAGAACGCACTTCTCAGCCTACTAGCAAGGCCCGATTTGCCTAATAGGCCACGTTTTTATGAATTAATTGTTTTTCGACTACCTAACCTACCTAACCTAACCTAACCTAACTTTATCGGCTACCAAACCTAACCTAACCTATAAAGATAGGTTAGGTTAGGTTAGGTAGGGTTGGTTAGGTTAGGTCATATATCTACGTTAATTTTAACTCCAATAAAAAAAATTGACCTCATACATAATAAAATAGGTAGCTTTATCATTTTATAAGAAAAATATTAGAGAAAATATATTAATTCAGGAAAACTTGGCTTATTAGGCAAATCGGGCCTTGCATAGTAGGCCAAAAAGTGAGTTCTGGCTACTAGGTACGACATATATATATATATATATATATATATATATATATATATATATATATATATATATATATATATATATATATATATATATATACGTATTTATAATATTATGTTAATAATATTATATATGTATTTATAATATTATATATTATATATATCACGGCCTCCAGGTCCCCAACGCGCATCCTCACAGGAGGGGGCCAGACATAGGGCACCACCACAGGGGCACCAGTGGCCTCTGGCACACCACCACAGGGGCACCAGTGGCCTCTGGCACACCACCAGACGACTGCAGAGAACCTGGGCGCACCCATCACTACCAGGCCACACCCATCACCAGCACCCACACCATCCCTGGCACCGGAAGCCACCACCCCCCACTGCGGAGGGTCCCCTGGCAGAGAAGGAACTGAAGTGGGGGGTGGTGGCTTCCGCTGCCCGGGATGGTGTGGGTGCTGGTGATGGGTGTGGCCTGGTAGTGACCTTAGGGAAGGATGTGCGCCGCCCAGGTTCTCTGCAGTCGTCTGGTGGTGTGCCAGAGGCCACTGGTGCCCCTGTGGTGGTGCCCTATGTCTGGCCCCCTCCTGTGAGGATGCGCGTTGGGGACCTGGAGGCCGTGATTGCCGAGTTCATGTTGTCTGAAAGGCCGGAGGACTTTCGTGATGAGCAGGTTCCATGCGTGTGGGGTAGAGTGGCGGTTATTCGCCTCCAGAGTGATACCATCTGGGTCCCCTGTTTGCGGGTGTTTGTTGCCAGGTTCCGGATGAAATGGCGTCCCCAGTGGGTGGTCAAGACTCTTGGAGGAGGTGGCTGCATTGAGAGGCGTTCAATGTCCGGTTCCCCCGGGTCTTGTTCCCAGGCAAATATGTCAGCTGATTTTGTTGGAAATTTCCAACACTTATCATCCATTATTATCTTATGATAAATTACTATTAACTTACATTTGCAGTAGCTCTTAACACCACTAACCATAGTGTTATATAAATTAATCTGAGCATATTGTTGATAATATTACTCCTGATAATGTAAATCAAGAGTTATTAATTGAAATTATTCAGTAACAGTTTTTATTCTGTTACGTTTGAATGCTCTGGAGAAGTATAAATATTATCTCCATTTCTCGCTAGAGATTATTTATCGAGAAGTAATAGACTGTCTCTTTCAATTTAAACTGATGATGCCATAATGTGTGTTGTTGGAGGAAGTAAGTAGTGTGTGGTGTATAACGCACGTATCTTGTGACCAGCTCTCACTGGGTCCAGCAGATAGTAACAGGTACGCTGGAGGCTCAAGGAGCCAGCCAGCAGTGTTGTGGACGGCCCAGCAGTGTCGAGGTTACCTCCTGCTTCTCAGCGACCCTGGCGCCTCCTACCTGACAAACCTCAAGGCCTGACAAGCGAGTAGACTCTTCCCTGACCAACACCCTCACAGGTCCCTGGGACTATAGTGGCAGGTAACACCTTTCTC
>WNGS01016325.1:13688-25032 GCA_020271785.1 Procambarus virginalis | reverse complement strand
GTACATCAACTTTAGTACCTAAGGCCTTCACTAGCGACTCTTCTTCTAACCTGAAGCTTTGAAGTGAGTCTGGTCTGTAACTTGGTGCATTCAGATCTAGCACTTGGTAATAAAGGTTAGCTATACTTAACTCCTGCTTGCAATAATTCAACTTCAGCAGTTTGATAGCGTCCTCATAATTACTCTCAGTGAGAGCTAAGTTATTTATAACCTTTTAGCTTCCCCTTTGAGAAGACTAATCAGGTATGAAAATTTAGAATTTGGGTCCAGATAAGACCTGTTATGGATATGAACTTCAAATGAAGTCCAAAATGTGTCCCAATTTCTTCATCCAGCACCTGCAAATGTAGGTAAGTCTAAAGTAAGTAGACGAACCTCAGGTAATTGATTACTGGATTGAGACATAGTAGAATTTGTATTGGGTTGATGGTTTACTATACTTATACTGGATAGTACATCAAATTTATCTTGAGTCTCATCTTTGTGTTGTGAAATATTTGTTACAATTTGATCTAATTCCTCTAGATCAGTTTCAGTAGCATTCAGTGAGTTAAGATAAGACTGACTTGCTGAGTTAACTTGATCAAACTTAAGATTAGCTACTCTCACTGATGATTCCTAGTAGATAGTAATCAATGGGAGTTGCCTTGGACAATCATCAGACTTATTAATTAGTCTAGTTACATGGCCTTGAGGGCCAATATAGGTTCCCTTAATTGCTCGGGAGTAGCCATGTTAGCTTTAAGTCCAAATTTCCTAGGACTTGATTGAATATTACTAATGAAGCTGGGAAATTTGTTCATTAGTTGATAATTATTATGGATAGCCTGAGTTCTGGCTAAATTAAACTCTACCTCACTTTGAGGTTAAATGTCCCTACCTACAAGTATATAGCTAAAGATTTTGAGTGGTGTCTGCATGTCACCATTAACTATCGTCCGGCTAGCTCATCTTTATCAACATTAGATGTAATGGTGATCATACAGCAACACTCAAAACCCCACACACAAAAATAATGAATACACATATAATTGATATGGAAGCACTATAATCAGAGTTACTGTAATGTTGAATCCCACACTTGCTAGGGTCAGCACAAAATGTATAATGTATGTACTACTCATTAGTACAGGACTAATTGTAAGAATTTCTTGGGTTGTATCCAGTTCTAAGAGACCAAATTGTTGTTTTGATTCTGAGAACGGATACAGTTTAATGGTAATGGGTATGTATCCAGTTCGATAAGACCAAAATGTTGTTCTGGTCTGAGAACTGATATAGATTAATGGATTAGTAATCATCCGGTTCGAAGAGACCAAAATGTTGGGTATCTGGGGCTGAACTCAGAAAAATAAATTGTTTAATTGTTATATTAAAATTAATCGAAGGACCACCCGCTTTTGAGAAAAGAGGGAAACAAATAAAATTGATCAGTAGAATGACACCAGAGAACCAGTATCTATGGAAAAACATTCAATGGATATTCACTTGAAAATAATGAAGACTGTAATTATTAATTAAAGTCAAAGCCTCAAATATCAACATTGGGGGGGTTATTTCTAGGAATTCAATATATCTAGGAAACCAGTGTGGTTCGTCACCTAGTTCATTATGCATGGAATTATGGTAAATCTAACTACAACATATGTATAATATATGGTAATCAAAATTATTCATTTAAGCTCAGTTATAGAAGCAATAATTAAATTAATAAATTTATAAGAAAAAAATGGGTCTTAGCTGTAAGACGATTTCTAACGCCAGTTCATCACTCGTTCCTCTGTGATCACAGAATCCCCATAGATAATTGACTCGAGGTAAATAACACGATGGATGACAATCTTGTTGGCGTCTCAAATACACGCTGTAATACAAGAAATATAAAGTAGCAATTGACTAGGCTACAAAATTGTGCTCATATATTCATGAAGCTGAACTGAGTAATAAATATTACTAACGTTTGATTATTTTTAATCTCTCTTCCTAACGACAAACTACTCACTAAGGCTCTAAATTACTAGATGCATCTACAAGAAAGAAACTGTGAGCGTAACCGAGTACTAGGATTGCCGAGAGGAGCGTCCTGCTGGACTCAAGTGTTCATTGCTGTGCACACCTTATTCACGGTCCGGATGGTAATTGTAGACGCCTGGGTTCACTATTGAGGCACTGGAGAACACTGGCAAGTAAAGTCCACTTATTAATTGAGTGTCGACATAATTCTTATCGACAAGAATTCTCCAATTAATGCCACGTGTTCCACCACGTTGTCTCACGTGCGTGCCTTGTTGATGTCGTAATGGCGTAATGGCGTCTGCCTCTCTCCCCGCTCTCGCATTCACCATGCGAAATATTAAACACAAACTATTCTTTCCCGCGTAAATTATGGATGAAAATGCATAATGAGAACTGGGTTGAAATTATAGGAATAATAATTATAATATATCATGTGAAATATACAGTACGTGCGTTATCTATGTCTATACAATAAATGGTTTGTCTGTTTATTTGTCATGATATTCATGTAGAATATTAGGTGTATGGGTCTGTAATAGGGGACTGTAATAGGGGGTCTGCGGTCGCCCCACTGACCCCCTGTGATAGTGACTCGGATAACATGGTGATCCCCCGAAGTCGGTTTGGATGAAATGGTTGGTTTCAAGTTAGAACTTTCGTATGCTCATAATATTACAGATAGTGACATTGAAAAACGCATGTTCATGGGCCAGGTGAGCAACCTGGAAACACTTAAATGACAAAACTTTTTTGGGTCGACCACAAACTGCCGGGGAACCCATCTAATACATTATATATAATGGATGATATCACCTGCTGTTTATATAAAGTGTATAATAAATATATTTAGTGAAAAATCACAATGTGTGTAATGTTTTTTTATTTCAAATATTTCCACAAATGATGAACATAGTTAGGAAAGATAAGCAAATGCAGATATACCCCTCCGACACACACTTATCCTTACTGCCAAACTGCTACAACCTCACAGTCACTCACCACAGTTAGTACTGGAGCCATCTCTCACAACCTTCAATAATAGAAACAAATAGAAGGAATTACCCTGAGAATTTTGAAAACATTTGTCTGTGAAGAGCCTTAAGATATGGTACACAAATGCTGATGGATTTACAAATAAGGAAGAGAAAATAAAATAAAGGGATAATAAAAATAACCTGATTTAATTGCAAAATGGAAATACAAATAAATTACATGATCATCGAGGCAATATTTCCAGTGCAATACCAAATGATAACGAAAGAAACATAACAAAAACATGGAGGGAAGTTGAATTAACACTTTAACGTTACCGTCCCGTAAATATACGGCCCACTCGGCCAACGGGTTCCGCAACCGCCCCGTAAATATCCGGCCGATCTAAAAAAAAAACATAAAATCCAATTCTTATTCGATCGACTTGGGGTTAGTATGAAAATGTTTGCCATTAAATTTTCGTTTTCTCTAATAGGCACATGGCTTATTAGAGAAAACCGCATTGTATTGTAGCTTAGAGGAGAGACTATTGAGTTGTTGACACAACGAGGGTAATCACCCACTTCACACACTCTTGGTGTGGGCCGCGATCATGATTCTACATTTATATGCATATGTCTGTGTATGGAATTTTATTGCGAGTTCAGTGATATAAAATATAATGCTTTAGGACTAATGTGGGGCTGACAACAAACAAAAGAGTATGAACATTTTGTTGCTGTTTGGGCGTCACGGCGAGTGATCTACGCTTATTTGTTTCGTGGTGGGATAGCTAATGCTTTGGTGACATGTTATACATATGATCTTGTAGGGAATTTATTGCCAACACATTGATACCAAAATGAAATACGTAGCTCGAGAATTGGTGTCAGGAGAGTGAAAAGATTACACACATTTTGGTGTTTACGCTCAAGAGCCCAAACTCCGCGCGCACACTGCGCTATTTTTTCAAGGGCGCCGCGCGCATTAAAGTGTTTATTAATAGTAAAAAGTAAGTGGAAGTTTTAGGAACAAGAAGGGGAAAATGCAAATGATTACACAGGCTCCATCACTGGGATTCTGAAAGAAAATGGGAAAAGACAGTGTCTTGGTAATTTAAAATTCCCCAGCAAACAACAGAAGACCCAGACACGAATACGATGACAACAACAGGACATACATATATGAATGTAGAGAGCAGCAACAGCAGCACATAGAATGAAAGTTAATTTATAGTCAAGGGAGACCTAAATCTCAGAGATCGATTGGGAATCGAAAAATCCTCCGTTGTGCAGAAGAAACGTTGTAAGGTACCAGATTGAAAGCTATACCCTAAAGTATCGCTAACAACACCAGGTCTTACTTTCTTATAAATAATGGAAGTGCTGGGGTCTATATAGTAATAGTCACCAGTTCTAACTACATGGGACAAGAAATACACCTTGCGGTACAATTTTACAAAAGGTATTTATTTAACAAATACCAGATTTCCTCACACTTCTTAGAACAGAGTGGGGGGGGGGAGGTTTACTTGGATCCACCATTGGATTGATACAGACAAAAAAAGGGGGGGGGGGCCCTTCTCCCTCTACAATCTGGGACTTAAGGTCATTACTCTATTCCACTCCTCATAGGTCACTACAAAGGGCCTCGGTTTACAAATGATTATACAAAATAAATGTGGATAACCCCCATGTGACACACAGCTGAACACATACACCTGAATTAACAACACACCACTGTCCATACACACTGGGTTTCAAAAATCCTTATTTCCACAAATCCTATCCAAACTTATAAAGAAAAGGGGAAGCACTGCTATAAACATCTATAATACTGCACTTATCGTGTTTGTTGGACCATCCACAACACAGGTCTGGTTCTCTCAATGCCTCCCTCTCCCTAGTGACTGGTAGGGCTTGCACGTGGCCCTTGCTGCTGGTTCCAAAATGTCCCTTCTCTATACATGTCATACACATTTCCCAATCTGCTTTTTCATAACCATTTTATTCCCTTTCGTTTACATTGGGTTTTCTTTTTAGGAGATTACATTTTCCTGTTGAGATGATTCTCTGTGCATCTGAAAGGGGTCAGAGTTCCAGACTGTTTTTTCAACATTTAACACTGCTATTTCTCCCTACACAGGTCTCTCTCTTACATGATACACTGCTATTTCTCCTTATACAAGGGTCTCTCTCAATAGCACTGTTATTTCTCCCCCTACACAATGGGTCTCTCTTACATCACTGCTATTTCTATCTACACAAGGGTCTCTCTCTTACAACGTTAGGAGCGAAATTAGTGTAAGTTGTGGAAAAAAGCTTCTTTACGCAGCATGTAAAGAAGGACACAAGAGAAAGGGATGGAGATACAGGAAGCCTACTGGACCTGGTCTTCACCCAGAATTAGGAAAACATCGAGAACGTGGAGCTCGAAATATCACTAGGAGCCAGTGATCATTTCATCCTGATATTGGAGTTCATGAACGAATTTAAAGCAATGACCATACGACATGCGGTCAGGAAAGGGAAAGTAGACTATAGAAAAGAGGATTACATGAAAATAAGGAGGGTATAGAAAAGAGGATTACATGATAATAAGGAGGTTATCTTGAGATGATTTCGGGGCTTTAGTGCCCCCGCGGCCCGGTCCTCGACCAGGCCTCCACCCCCAGGAAGCAGCCCGTGACAGCTGACTAACACCCAGGTACCTATTTTACTGCTAGGTAACAGGGGCATAGGGTGAAAGAAACTCTGGCCCATTGTTTCTCGCCGGCGCCCGGGATCGAACCCGGGACCACAGGATCACATGTCCAGTGTGCTGTCCGCTCGGCCGACCGGCTCCTTACAGAAAGGGTACAGGAGGGTACAGAAAAGAAATTACATGAAAATAGGAGAGAATCTGCAAAGTGTGCAATGGGGAAAAAATATATATGGAAGGCAGTCCAGGAAATGGTGGATCAAGTCCAATGAGACACAAAGAAGCAGAAGAGAGAGAAAATTTTATTGTTTTCATACAACAATATGAGAGAAAAGTAGAAAGACTATAATAACACATGGTTCATGAGACAGTGTCACGAAACAATAACCCATGGTTCATGAGACAGTGTCACGAAACAATAACCCATGGTTCATGAGACAGTGTCAAGAAACAATAAACCATGGTTCATGAGACAGTGTCAAGAAACAATAACCCATGGTTCATGAGACAGTGTCAAGAAACAATAACCCATGGTTCATGAGACAGTGTCACGAAACAATAACCCATGGTTCATGAGACAGTGTCAAGAAACAATAACCCATGGTTCATGAGACAGTGTCACGAAACAATAACCCATGGTTCATGAGACAGTGTCACGAAACAATAACCCATGGTTCATGAGACAGTGTCAAGAAACAATAACCCATGGTTCATGAGACAGTGTCACGAAACAATAACCCATGGTTCATGAGACAGTGTGAAGAAACAAACAAGAAAAGCAGAAGAGATTGGAATATATACATAGGTCAAAGGACATGAAGGCCAATAGCTTGGAACAAATTCATAAATACAGTAAAGTATTGAAAATAAACAATTAATATGATAGTACTTCTAAAGCAAATAAGCAACCAAAACTCAGATATAGTCATATAAGAGAGAAAATGGCAGTGAACGACAAAGTGATTAGGGTACGAGAGAAGAAAAATGAAAATATACAGGAAATAAAATGAAATATTGAGATAACAGCAGAGGAAGTAGGTAAACAACTAGCATCATTAGAAGAAAATAAGCTATTGAACCAGACAACATATCACCATGGATGCTAAGAGAAGCAGTATAGGGCCTCAGTATACCTCCAACACTGAACTTTGACGAGTCATTTACAAAAGAAGAAATACCCAGCTGCTGGAAAAAGGCAAATTGTGATAACACTTTACATGCAAAGATTTAGAAAAGACACACTTAACCAGATCAGTGTCACTGACAAGCATCACCTGCAGGATACTCAAAACAATAATAAGGATAAAACTAGTCACAAATCTACAGTGAATTACGTATATAAACAAACATCAACATGATTTGGTAAAGGAAATTACGCCGGACGAACCTATTGGAGTTCTATGACAAAGTAACGAAAATAAGTAAATACAAGGAAGTTTGAGCAGATTGCATATTTTTGGACTGCCAAAAAGCCTTTGACACGTATCTCACAAGAGATTACTGTACAAACTCGAGAGGCAGCCAGGAGTAAGCGGAAAAGCACTATCATGGTAATGAATTACTTAAGAGACAGTAGTCAGTGAGTAAGAGTGAGAGGAGAGAAGTCGGACTGGCGTTGGGTAACAAGCGGAACAGCTCCGTGATGGGACCCATAATATTTCTAATTTACGTAAATGAAGTACCTACAGGAGTTGAGTCTTATATGCCAATGTTTGCAGACGATACAAAACTAATGAGAGTAGTTGTGACAGATGAGGATTGTAAGACTCAGCAAGGTGACTTACACAAGCTGCAGAGTTGGTCGGAGAAATGGCTACTGGAGTTCAATATCAGCAACTGTATGGTGATGGAAATGGAAACAGGAGCCAGGAGACCGAAAGGACAGAATACGATGAAAGAAAGTTATGTTCCATTAACGACTAGAGAAAAAGAACTGGGAGTGGACATTACACCAAACCTAACTTCGGAGGCTCGTATAAATAGAATAATGTCAGCATCATACTCTACACTACAAAATTCAGAATATCATTCAGAATCCTAAATAAAGAAGCATTTAGATCGCTATAGACATCATATGTGAGACCAGCTTTACGGTATGCCACCCATTCGTGGAGTCTATTTATTCGTAAGCGTATGCAATGAACCTAGCACAGATCTGTTGCATGGGCTTATGCAGCCAGTCTGAAATCCAAGAAGAGGAGAATTCAACAAATTCAATTTGAATAACAAACAGATTAACCGGGAATAATTAAACCAAGCACTCACAGAAATATACTGAAGACAACTAGATAGTACAAACTTAAACCAGTGCTTAAGAAAATAAGCACAGTTGCACTAGAAAAACGTGTAAGTCCCATACCACTAAAGAGGAAGAGAAAAAGATGTAAACCAGAACGAGAACGGCCTCCCCCGCCCCCCCCCCCTCTATAAGAAACGAAAACAAATTTCAAAACATCTGAAACACTCAACTCTATCCCAAGAATGACAATGAAGGCTACGTAGAGAAATAGACACGATTAAGATAAGATTGCAAGAATCATATAAAATTCAGGAGAGGCAAAGAGAGCAAAAGGCTATAAGCGAAATAGTGATTAACCCAAAATAGTTTTTCTCTTATGCAAAATCTAGACTAAAAACTATCTCCTAAATTGGACCCTTGCGCAAGAGTGAATGAATCTTCACAGATGACAGCTAAGAAATTAGTTTAATACTGAGGTTACAGAACGATTCTATGTTCAGTGAACCCTGAACACAATGCAGATCAATGATCCAAACAAATATTTCATGCGACGCCAACATCAGACCATATATTTGATGTCACCCTAACCCCACTGAACTTTGAAGTAGACATTGACGCATTCCCAAGCACTCTGTACCAGGTCCAGACGCCTGGAAGTCTATATTAATAAAGAATTGCAAAAATAAAACATTATCACAGCCCCTAGACATCTTTCGAAGACGGATCCAAGATACTGGTATTATCACTGACATACTTATAACAGCAGAGATCGCGGCACTTTACAAAGGAGGTAGTAAAGCTGATGCAAAATTATAGACCAATTTGTTTAATATCCCACATTATAAAAATCTTTGAAAGAGTGCTAAGAAGTAAGATCACAAAACACACGGAATCACAGTCTCCACAAAACCCTGGGCAACACGGATTCAGAACAGGGAGCTCCTGTCTCCCCCAATTGCTAGACCACTGTGACATAGCCTGAGATGCCATGGAAGACAAAATAAACGCTGATGTTATCTATACAGATTTTGTAAAAGCCTTCGTCAGATGTGATCATGGTGCTATTGCGCACAAAAGGAATTACTGGTTCAGTAAGAAGATGGATCTTCAATTTCCTAACAAACAGAATGCAGAGTATAATAGTCAACAAAATAAAATCTGAAGCATCCACCATGAAGAGCTCAGTCCTTCATTGTACCTTAAGTGCCCCGGTACTTTTCCTCATCCTCATATCAGACACAGACAAGGATACAAACTACAGTACTGTATCATCCTTTGCAGATAACACTAGAATTTTCATGAGAGTAGACAACATAGAGGAAACATCAAACCTCCACTCAACTTTTTCAGTGGCCTACAAAAATAACATAATGTTTATGAAAATAACACAATTCTTCAGTGTAGAACTTCTTTGCCCTTAACACGAGTGCTTCGAGGTCATACGTAAAACTTAGACTGGCTTCAGTTGGGACCTTCAGATTTCTCGTGATTTCAGTAGAAATCCGTTTGTATGACTTTTGTCTAGTCACGATGGTACAGTGCGGTTGACAATACCTCACAGTCCCATTGGATTTTCTCAATGATGTTTCATGATGATACGTTTCAATTACTTCGCTATGGAAAAAAAACAAAAACATCAAAGCAGCAACCACATATAATACACAGTCAAACCAAATCCTTGAAAGAAAAAAGCAATGTAAAAGATTTAGGAATAATGATGTCGGAAAACCTTACTTTTAAAGAACACAACAAAGTTGTGGTCATAACTGCTAGAAGGATGACAGGTTGGATAACAAGAACCTCCCAAACAAGAGATGCCACGCTAATGATACTTTTTAAGATATCTATAAGACATACATACCTGCATACCTGGAGAGAGTTTTGGGAGTTCTTCCACCCCCACCCCCCCCCGAGCCCGCACAAGGCCTGGCTTGACTTGTGATAACTTGGTCCAAAAGGCTGTTGCTTGGAGCGGCTGGCAGTCCCAGATATCCACTACAGCCTGGCTGATCTGACACTTCTTGCAAGAACTTATCTAAGTGCCTCTTAAAGACATCCACCTTTGTTACGGCAATATTTATAATGCTTGCTGGGAGGGTGTTGAACAGCTGTGGACCTCTGATGTTATGACAATGCTCTCTGAGTGTGCCTATAGTACCTCTACTCCTCATTGGTTCTATTCTGCATTTCCTTCCGTACCTTTCTCTCCAGTATGTTATTATTTAACTATGCAAATTTAGGACCTGTCCTTCAATTATCTTCCATGTACATACCTGCTTGATATCTGCTTGATGGGGTTCTGGGAGTTCTTCTACTCCCCAAGCCCGGCCCGATGCCAGGCATGACTTGTGAGAGTTTGGTCCACTAGGCTGATGCTTGCAGCGGCCCGCAGGCCCACATACCAACCACAGCTCAGTTGGTCTGGCACTCATTGGATAAAATGATCTAGTTTTCTCTTGAAGATGTCCACAGTTGTTTAGGCAATATTCTTATGCTCGCTGGAGGATGTTGAACAACCATGGACCTCTGATGTTTATACAGTGTTCTCTGATTGTGCCCATGGCACCTATGCTCTTCATTGGTTCTATTCGGAATTTTCTTCCATATCGTTCACTCCAGTATGTTGTTATTTTACTGTGTAGATTTGGGACCTGGCCCTCCAGTATCTTCCACGTGTATATTATTTGATATCTCTCTCGTCTTCTTTGTAGTGAGTACATTTGGAGAGCTTTGAGACGATCCCAATAACTTTGGTGCTTTATTGCATCTAGGTATGCCGTATATGTCCTCTGTAATAATCTCTCTGTGTCTCTGTAATAATTTGGTTAGGTGCGTTCGCCCTTTCCCTCCCTATTCCCGGCTAAGGTCCGTCTGCGGGTTTCGGGGTCGGGGCGGGGTTTAGTTGGGGCCGAGACTCGGGCGGTTTTCGGGGGCTGCCCCGTTCGGGTTGGGGGCGGAGGTTATCGAGCCTGTTCCTCATGCCAAAGCTTCTGGGTCTTACCAGTGGCCCTTCTTGCTCCTTTCCCATGGACTCTTCCTTTTCTTCAAGGGCGGAGGGCTTGTAGGACGGCTCTGCCCCGGGCCTCTGTTACGGTTTCCGGGGCTGTGGGGGATGCCTGCTAGCAGTTCTGGCAGTTTTGCCCCTGCCTGGGTTTTCTGTTTCTGGGCTGAGTTTTTTGCCCATCCAATCTGCTTGCTTCCACTGTTTTGCTGGCGTGTTTTCGTATCTTTTCCGTCCGTCACAGCCTCTGTTCCTGGTGGCCATTTTCTTCTGCCGGTTTCCCAGCGTACCCGGCGTAGCCACCAGAGTGGTGGTTGCGGTTTGTTTACTTGCGCCTGGGTGTGCGAGAAAGCAAAGAAACGACGACAGGAGAATAAAACCCCTGAAAAGGGTGAAAAACTCACTCAGGACACTCG
>WNGS01016325.1:0-13663 GCA_020271785.1 Procambarus virginalis | reverse complement strand
ATATCTATATCTATCTATATCTATATATATACTTATATGTGGAAAATCCACAGAGGAAAAATGAAAGGAGGTAACGTTTCGACTTGTTAAAGCCTTTGTCAAACAGACTGACAAGAGGAGAAGGGAAGGGGGAGGATATATAGGCCGACACCTGACCAACCCAACCCTAGGGAAAGAATTAACCAGGGACAGGTAAAGCTTAGCTTGGAATGGACAAAGAGGATTAAGCGGTCAGAGAAAAAAGGATGAAAGATTAAAGAAAGGCACTCATGAACATGCAATAAATGAATATATAAATATAAATTATAATGAGACATTGTAAGCCTCTCAAACAGTTAGAGTTTTTTTCTTAAACTGGTTGTGCAATATTATAACTTAAAAATGGATCAAGTTTGTACATTCTACTTCCATTTTTAAGTTATAATATTGCACAACAGTTTAAGAAAAAACTCTTAACTGTTAGAGAGGCTTACAATGTCTCATTATAATTTTATATTTATATATTCATTTATTGCATGTTCATGATGGCTTTTCTTTAATCTTTCATCCTTTTTCTCTGAGCCGCTTAATCCTCTTTGTCCATTCCAAGCTAAGCTTTACCTGTCCCTGGTTAATTCTTTCCCTAGGGTGTGGGTTGGTCAGGTGTCGGCCATATATATCCTCACCCCTTCCCTTCTCCTCTTGTCAGTCTGGTTTGACAAAGGCTTTAACAAGTCGAAACGTTACCTCCTTTCATTTTTCTCTGCTGGATTTTCCCTATAAAATGATCAGTGTTTTGTGATCGTCAATTGCATATATATATATATATATATATATATATATATATATATATATATATATAATATAGATAGTTAATATATATAATAAGAGTATATTATGATAATATATAGTAGATAGATAGAGTATATAGATATATATAGATTAGATAAGATATATGATGAAGGTATACTAGTATATTATATAGGTATATAGATAGATGATATATATAGATATATATATATAGATTAGTATATATCAATATATATATAATATATATATATAGTAAATATAGAGTATATATATCTATATATATATTATTATAAAATCATATATAATATAAATATCTATCTATATATATATATTCATAATATATATCTTACTACTCCTACTATATATACTAGCTCTCTCTATCATATCTATCTCTATATCTCTATCTCTCTATCTCTCTCTCTATCTCCTTTCTGTACTGTTGGTCGCAGAACCGTTCCAGGATACAGTGTAGGAACTCCAACATTCATTACATGCTTTCCGGACTTAGGAGGAGTCGGTTTGGGTAATCCGAGACTTGACATCCTTAGAAGGAGTTGGATGGTAATCCGAGCAATCGGATTACCATCCGATTACTCAGATGGTAATCTGGGCATAGCAGAGTGCCGGCGGGGAAGTAGTTCAAATAGCTTCGGCTATCATTTCCTTATGTCCAGTCGTGATGGTCAAGCGGATTAAGGCGTCCTGTAGATAGCAGTTGCGTTGCTCTCTGGCAGTATGGGTTCGAGTCACTTCTGGGGTGTGAGTTTTTCAGTCATATTCATATATATATATATATATATATATATATATATATATATAGTATATAGATATTAATATAGATATATATGAATATATATATATATATGAATATGACTGAAAACTCACACCCCAGAAGTGACTCGAACCCATATATCTATATATATATATTACTATATATAGTATATATATATATATATCTATATATATATAATATATAATATGATATATATATCTATATATTATAATATATATAATACATATTATACTATATATTATATACTATATATATATATACTCTATCATATAATGATAATCTAGTATCTTTGTTGTACTAGTAGCCAGAACGCACTTCTCAGCCTACTTGCACGGCCCGATTTGCCTAATAGAGCCTAGTTTTCATGAATTAATTGTTTTTCACTACCTAACCTACCTAACCATTAACTTTCCTAACCTAGACTTTTTCGCTATCCTAACCTAACCTAAACCTATCTGATAGGTATAGGTTAAGGTTATGGTAGGGTTGGTTAGGTTAATCCGCATATATCTACGTTAATTTGAACTCCATATAAAAAAAATGACCTCATACATAATGGAAATGAGGTAGCTTTATCATTTTCATAAGAAAAACTTAGTAAATATATATATTCAGAAAACTTGGCTTATTAGGCAAATCGGGCCTGTGCATAGTAGGCTGAATAGTGCGTCTTGGGCTACTAGGTACGACATATAGAATATATATATATATATAGAATATATAGATAATATATATATATAAGATATATATATATATATATATAATTATATATATATTATATATATAAAACCCTCAGCAGCGAAACCAGAATAATCAAGAAACTAACAACGTCATATGGAGGACCTATGGCAATTCCACGACCAAGAGACGGCTTCCTGAACTCTGCAGGAATCAACCTCACTGAGGACCAAGTCACTCTCCTAAAACTGGGTATAAACTGTCACGTTACGTCCAGACCAAGTTGCGTTGGCCCGGAAGTGGAGTTGGAGATCCAATTGGACGACATATTTGACCTCGAGGACACAAAAGAAGGTCACCACCAAAGCACCTTACAAGCAGAACTTATTGCAAAAAGAGGAAAGAATCGAGGCAACTACAGGAGCACACTAACTGTCCCCCGAGCTCAAAGCGACAGCTAATAGCCTTCGTGAGAACAAGGAGATAGTTGTCAGGAGAGGTGACCAGTCGCCAATATACGTCATCTTAAGAAAGACGAATATCAGGCGAAATGAACCTCATTCTCTCTGACCAAACTTAATTCCAAAGAGTAACGAAGGAAACTACAGCCGAATTGAAAGCCAAAGGTCAACAATTTGATTGAACTGTGAACGCCAAAAATCCGGACTCCACCTGCCAAAGATTATTGGGGAATATAAACCTGGATACGCGTATGAAAATGTCAAGACACATAAGCCTGGAAATCCACTACGGCCAATCATCAGCCAGATACCCACACCCACGTACAGACTGGCGAAGCGACTCAATGGCTTGCTGACTCCTTATGTCCCTTGCGGCCTTCAGCCTGAAGTCTCCAAAGGAATTTGTTGACATGCTGCGGGGAACACTGGCCAAGGGATAAGAGCCTCGTTGGACGTAGAATCACTGGTTACCAACGCTCACACTGTGGATGAAACAATCGGTATGATAGCGGACTGAGTGTATCGTGATCCGGCCCTGTACTCCTCTTGACATACCAGAAAAACATCCTAAGGAAACTACTCCAAGCTGTACTAAAGAAGCACCCTTCTTGAGCCCGGACTGGACACATGTATAAGCAAGTAGATGGGGTCGCCATGGGTTCTCCCCTAGGTGTCCCTATTGCAAACTTCTACATGGGTACCAATCGAGCAAAAGGTCTTAGTCGACATGAACTTGAAACAGGCCATTACTGCAGGTATGTGTACGACATTTTATACACAGGTACCTGATGTCAGACATCTGCAGGAGCTGAAGGAGGCAATTTGAGCAGAATTCCTGTGTTTGCGTTTCACTTATGAGATGGAGAAGGAAGGAAAGCTGCCCTTTCTAGATGTAACAGTCCATGGAAAGGAGCGGAGGTTTTCCACACTGCAGTCTACACTAAGGAAACAACATAGGAATGTGCCTAAATGTCAACAGTGACTGCCCAGACAGGTACAATTGGAGTGTTATTAACGCTTATTGTCGACCGTGCTCTCAGCCACAGCTCAGGATGGAAGCAAGTCGATGAAGACCTTGTAGGTTAAGGCAGGTCCTAGTCAACAACGGCTTTCCCAATGGTTTCGTTGAAGACATCATAAGAAGGAAGGTGTTAATGCCATGCAACCTCTGAAGGACAACTAACACAACACCTATACCCCTATTAGACTATTTTTACAATTTTACAGGAACTTCTTTTCTATAGCTCACAAAACGGAGAGGAAGGGTCCTGAAAAATATTGTTAATAGAAACGTTATCCCTACAGACAAAAATCAGAAGATACAACTGACGATTTACTATAAAACCAAAAAAACGGCCAGCCTACACATGAGACACTCTCCAGACACAAAGCAAAACGCTTTAAAAGAAACAACGTCGTCTATGCCTTCAAATGCCACTTGGGAACTGTAGGCCTCAAAGAACTCAGTATATAGGCAAGACAACAACGTCTCTTTCCAGGCGATTAACGATCTGATAAGCACAGGGCTCCATTAAGGAACATATATCTCTTCCCACAAATAGACCATCACCAGAGAAATCCTAGCAAACAACACAGAAATCATCGATAGATACAGCGATAGCAGGCGGCATGATATCTGCGAGGCACTACACCCATAAGAAGTCAACACCAGCAATCACCAGCCAATTAATGCACAACTATATTCTCTCCTCACTTCAAGACTCCGCTCCAATATAGATGACTCAAGAAATATGGGCCATAGGCCCTCTGCAGTTACATTCATTCTTAACCCTTCAATCCCCATTGTTTCGTGTTCTATCCTGTGTTGAAAGTTTGTTCACCTCCTCCCCCCCCAAAACTGTGTACCACTCATCACCTCACCCACCCTGCGGGTATAAAATAAAATGAACGCTGTTTAAATCATAGCATAAGTAAGAACTCTGTTTAGTGATTCGCCAGGTTATAGTTGTGTGTGTGGGTAAACTAAAAGGCGTTGAAAATGGAAGAAGTTATTACGAAACGCGTTCAAGGGGCGCGTCAGACTAGAAATAAAGATGGAAGGTGGGAGAAGTGATTTGGGCAATGGAAGATGCAACAGGGAAAGAAATATGGGACAAAGTGCGGGGGAGAAGGATTAAGCGGGACGGGTCGGGCAGAGAGAGATAGATAGAGAGAGGAGAGAGATATAGAGAGAGGATAGAGTAGATAGAATATATAGATATATGATATATATAGATAGCATATATATATATATATATGAGATATATATGATATATATAGATATATATATATATATATATATATATACTATATATATATATATATATATAATATGACCGAAAAAGTAAGATTAATAATTCTAACACGAATTTTTCTCGATTTTCCTTATGTTCTTTTACTGGTGACGGTAAATGAAAAATCATTCTTCAAATTCATTTTTATTTCTAGTCTGCCGCGACACTTGAGCGCATTCGTAAACACTTATTACATTTTCCAAGACTTTAGTTTATCCACACACAACTTATGATTGAACTTATGGCTGAACAGCATTGGCTCTTATACCTGCATTTGGTGTGAGGTGATGTAGTACAATAGTGGGGTGCAAACAAACTTTCACAAAACACAGAAAACTAAATAATGGATATAGATTTGCAGAAGTTGTGGTATATATAGAACTGCAGAAGGCCTATTGCCATATTTCTTGATGTTTCTATGTTGAAGCGGAGTCTTGAAGTGGGTAGAATATAGTTGTGCGTTAATTGGCTGTTGATTGCTGGTGTTGACTTCTTGATGTGTAGTGCCTCGCAGTTATATAGCCACCTGCTATCGCGTATCTATAATGATTTCTGTGTTGTTGCTAAGATTTCTCTGGTGATGGTTTGGTTGTGGGAAGAGAATATATGTTCTTAATGGAGCCCTGTTTGCTTATGCATCGTAAACGCCTGGAAAGAGATGTTGTTGTCTTGCCTATATACTGAGTTTTTGGGGCTTACAGTCCCAAACGGGCATTTGAAGGCATAGACGACGTTGTCTCTTTAGAGCCGTTCCATATATATATATAATATATATATATATATATATAAATATATATATATATATAATATATATATATATATATATATAGATATATATATATATATATATTAGGGGTACACCTCTGGTGCAATTGCAGGGACCCCACATCCTCGAAGAAGAAAACAAAGAGATTCAGAGAAGATCTTGTAGATTCTCACTGAATACTTTATTCTTTCCTCTCCTACCACCCCCATTATTTTTTTGTATGTTTTGTTTTATTTATTTCAATGCTACAGTTTACAGAGAACACACACACACACACAAATGTATAACAATTAAACAATCAGTGTTCGAAGACCTCGTCCAGCTCCTCGGAGGTTGGGTGCATACCCAGGATACAGCACGCATTTCCCCTCTGAACTGCGACACTGAGGCGCTGGAACAGGAAACTGGCTGCTCGTGGGTCTCTAGTTTTCCCAATGAGTCCTCACCAACCTCTTTTAAAAACTTGAGTGCACATTTAACCCAGGCGCCCAGAGTCTCAGAGCCTATCGGCACGAACTGTAACAACGTTCTAGGTCTCTGTACTTGTGGATTTCTGGGTCTCCCTGAGGTGGCTGCCCCACCTCCCTCCGCTGAGCTGTAACGTAAATAGTTATCAGCCAATGTAGATGCACAGGTGTAATCCCATACGACCTGTTTACCTTCTCTCCATGGCTGCAGGGTGACTCCATCTGGGCGTTTTTGGCTGTTGTCAGGTCTGCACAACTGGGGTTCCCTTTGTGCTGGACACCCAGCTGTAGCCAAATTCTCTTGATGATGTCGTTGACTGCTTCGTGTCTGGCAATCTTTCCCTGTGTCTTACGACAGATGAGACCATGGCTGCCATATTGGTCTGCCCGTGCATGGCCGCAAATACACCGGGTTCGGTGGAGATAGGGGCGCAGGCGCAGAGCAACACCAATACTTAGGGCCCGATGATCCAGGCGGGTGCCAAGGCGGAATTAGGGACTGCCAACAGGAAGTCCCCAGCATGGGGGGCTTGCACAGCTAGGAGACGCGCTCTGTCCTTCTGAGAAAGCTACGTCCAGCAATGCTTTGGCGATGTTCTCCACTATGGGGCTATCCCATTTGGCCTGTTTACCGTCGTTGGACAAGTTGGTCGGGTGTGTGAATTGGCGAGTGTGTCCACCGACCAGCTCCTTCCACAAATTTGGGATCACGAATCCCAATGGGATTCGTAACCCAATGGGAAGATATTATATATATATATATATATATATATATATATATAATATATATATCTATATATATATATATATATATCGTACTAGTAGCAGAACGCACTTCTCAGCCTACTATGCAAGGCCCGATTTGTATAATAAGCAAGTTTTCATGAATTAATTGTTTTTCGACTACCTAACCTACCTAACCTAACCCACCTAACTTTTTCGGCTACTAACTAACCTAACCTAACTAACTTTTTCGGCTACCTAATGTAAGGTTAGTAGGGTTGGTTAGGTTCGGTCATATAACTACGTTAATTTTAACTCCAATAAAAAAAATTTACTTCATACATAATGAAATGGGTAGCTTTATCATTTCATAAGAAAAAAATTAGAGAAACTATATTAATTCATGAAACTTGGCTTATTAGGCAAATCGGGCCTTGCATAGTAGGCCGAGTACGACGTTCTGGCTACTAGGTACGACCACACACACAAATATATATATATATATATATATATATATATATATATATATATATATATATATATATATATATATATATACATATATATATATATTAGTATATTTTGGTAGCAGTCTTTGTTGTAAACATATGTTGTTGAATATGACCGAAAGGGTAAGATTAATAATTCTAACAGAAATCTTCTCAATATTTCTTACGTCTTCTTCACTGTCGAAGGTAACTGATAAAGTAACTCTCCAAAATTCATTCTTTCTATTCCTGGTCTGACGCCTGAACGCGTTTCGTAATTCTTTATTACATTTTCAAAGACTTAATTTACACACAAAATACATCCATACTTATTCTCGTTTTGGGTGAGGTGATATGGCACAAAAGTTTTGGGTGAGGTGAAACAGAAGACAGAACACGAAACAATGGTTATGAGAACATAAGAAACGAAGTAACTGCAGAAGGCCTACTGGCCCATACTTCCTCTTGCTGCTTCCATATTGGTTCAGGGTCTTGACGTGGGTAGAATATAATTGTGCATTAATTGGCTGTTGATTGCTGGTGTTGACTTTTTGATGAGTAGTGCCTCGCTGATGTTACATCTCCTGCTATCGCTGTATCTATCCATGATTTCTGTGTTGCTTGTTAATCATCGATAAATCATCGATAAATACATCGATAGCAGGAGACTTGACATCAGCGATTCACTAAACATAAAAAAGCCGGCACCTGAAATCAACAGCTAATTAATGCACAACTATATTCTACCCACTTCAAGATTTCTGTAAATAAATCGGCCCAAAAATATAAAAGTCACAACTTCTGCCACCTGTGGCTGATAACAATCTTAGCAAATCTTATTCCAACTTCACATGCTTAATGCCGGATATGCATTCTCCAAGATGTAGAAGTTACAACAAAATCCGCATAAGAACAAAGGAGGATATAAATGTGGTTGTTAGCTTTTCGTTCAAAGGAACATAAGAAATATTGCCACTGGGCAATGTATTATATGATATATAATAAAATAAAACATAATAACATACTAACTCATTATTATGTGTGATATCTGGCCCCTCCAGGTGGCACCAGCGGCATATCCACTGTGTGGACCCTCCTTACTACTACTTGTCTTATTTGTGCGTCGGACAGGTGCTTGTATCTCCCTGATTTCCAGTATATAGGAGGTGTTATTCTTATTATCAGTATCGGTTGACTGTCCGTTGTGCTCGCATTTATTCTGAAAAAAATCGTAATAAATCCATTTCTTAACATATTGGATTGAACTTTTCTTGACGCTGATGCCAAATAACGGGAGATTTGTTTACATTTTTTCTCTGTATTTCATATTTGGAAAAATACTCATACGTCACCGGGCCCTTAAAATTATAATTGGTAAGTATTGTCCAGCAAATCTACGCAATACACTGTACAACATGATCTCTTTCATATAATAAATAATTTTTCCCAGTAAGGTGCCAGTGGTTTATAAGTGGGAGGTTGGGCATTAGACCAATAATGAGTGGGAGAGAATATTCGGTTGACAAGTTTGTTAGTGAATAAGACTGGCTGAAGTCTCTGCCAGTTTTCTGCTTTGGAAACTAATGCAGTTGTGTGTTTTGATTTTGTTAAATGAACTTTATATAACTTAACAAAATTTACAAAATAATTTAACTTTAATTTAAGTATAAACATGTAGAGTTGAGAAAGATGATACCTGCCACTATAGTCCCATGGACCTGTGAGGGTGTTGGTCCAGGTGTAGAGAAAGGTGTTACCTGCCACTATAGTCCCAGGGACCTGTGAGGGTGTTGCTCCAGGTGTAGAGAAAGGTGTTACCTGCCACTATAGTCCCATGGACCTGTGAGGGTGTTGCTCCAGGTGTAGAGAAAGGTGTTACCTGCCACTATAGTCCCAGGGACCTGTGAGGGTGTTGCTCCAGGTGTAGAGAAAGGTGTTACCTGCCACTATAGTCCCAGGGACCTGTGAGGGTGTTGAGAAAGGTGTTACCTGCCACTATAGTCCCAGGGACCTGTGAGGGTGTTGGTCCAGGTGTAGAGAGGCGCCGGGTCGCTGAGAAGCAGGAGGTAACCTCGACACTGCTGGGCCGTCCACAACACTGCTGCTGGCTCCTGAGCCTCCGCTACCTTTACTATCTGCTGGACCCAGTGAGAGCTGTCACAGTATACGTGCAGTTATACACCACACACTACTTCCTCCAACAACACACATTATAGCATCATCAGTTTAAATTGAAGAGACAGTCTATACTATCATGTGAAATATACAGTACGTGCGTTATCTATGTCTATACAATAAATGGTTTGTCTGTTTATTTGTCATGATATTCATGTAGAATATTAGGTGTTATGGGTCTGTAATAGGGGACTGTAATAGGGGGTCTGCGGTCGCCCCACTGACCCCCTGTGATAGTGACTCGGATAACATGGTGATCCCCCGAAGTCGGTTTGGATGAAATGGTTGGTTTCAAGTTAGAACTTTCGTATGCTCATAATATTACAGATAGTGACATTGAAAACGCATGTTCATGGGCCAGGTGAGCAACCTGGCAACACTTAAATGACAAAACTTTTTTGGGTCGACCCACAAACTGCCGGGTAACCCATCTAATACATTATATATAATGGATGATATCACCTGCTGTTTATATAAAGTGTATAATAAAATATATTATTTAGTGAAAAATCACAATGTGTGTAATGTTTTTTATTTCAAATATTTCCACAAATGATGAACATAGTTAGGAAAGATAAGCAAATGCAGATATACCCCTCCGACACACACTTATCCTTACTGCCAAACTGCTACTACCTCACAGTCACTCACCACAGTTAGAACTGGAGCCATCTCTCACAACCTTCAATAATAGAAACAAATAGAAGGAATTACCCTGAGAATTTTGAAAACATTTTGTCTGTGAAGAGCCTTAAGATATGGTACACAAATGCTGATGGATTTACAAATAAGGAAGAGAAAATAAAATAAAGGGATAATAAAAATAACCTGATTTAATTGCAAAATGGAAATACAAATAAATTACATGATCATCGAGGCAATATTTCCAGTGCAATACCAAATGATAACGAAAGAAACATAACAAAAACATGGAGGGAAGTTGAATTAACACTTTAACGTTACCGTCCCGTAAATATACGGCCCACTCGGCCAACGGTTCCGCAACCGCCCCGTAAATATCCGGCCGATCTAAAAAAAAAACATAAAATCCAATTCTTATTCGATCGACTTGGGGTTAGTATGAAAATGTTTGCCATTAAATTTTTGTTTTCTCTAATAGGCACATGGCTTATTAGAGAAAACCGCATTGTATTGTAACTTAGAGGAGAGACTATTGAGTTGTTGACACAACGAGGGTAATCACCCACTTCACACACTCTTGGTGTGGGCCGCGATCATGATTCTACATTTATATGCATATGTCTGTGTATGGAATTTTATTGCGAGTTCAGTGATATAAAATATAATGCTTTAGGACTAATGTGGAGCTGACAACAAACAAAAGAGTATGAACATTTTGTTGCTGTTTGGGCGTCACGGCGAGTGATCTACGCTTATTTGTTTCGTGGTGGGAAAGCTAATGCTTTGGTGACATGTTATACATATGATCTTGTAGGGAATTTTATTGCCAACACATTGATACCAAAATGAAATACGTAGCTCGAGAATTGGTGTCAGGAGAGTGAAAAGATTACACACTTTTTGGTGTTTACGCTCAAGAGCCCAAAACTCCGCCGCACACTGCGCTATTTTTTTCACGGGCGCCGCGCGCATTAAAGTGTTTATTAATAGATGCATTAATAGATCTTGTAGAGAATTTATTGCCAACACATTGATACCAAAATGAAATACGTAGTTCGAGAATTGGTGTCAGGAGAGTGAAAAGATTACACACTTTTTGGTGTTACGCTCAAGAGCCCAAAACTCCGCGCGCACACTGCGCTATTTTTTTCAAGGGCGCCGCGCGCATTAAAGTGTTTATTAATAGTAAAAAGTAAGTGGAAGTTTTAGGAACAAGAAGGGAAAATGCAAATGATTACACAGGCTCCATCACTGGGATTCTGAAAGAAAATGGGAAAAGGACAGTGGTCTTGTAATTTAAAATTCCCAGCAAACAACAGAAGACCCAGACACGAATACGATGACAACAACAGGACATACGGAGCAGTACTACAGCAAGTCAGGGTACAGCCTCCAGTAGGCAGACACCAGCCTGGGGTAGTGGTGGAGTGACCCACCACCACCCCGCACAAGCCCCATCAGACCCCATTTCTCTCACAAACCCACTTACCTCTACCCCACTCACCACCCCAACCCAGCTCAGGGATCAGCCCAGGGTACAGTTCAGGGACCAGCCCAGCGACCAGCTCACAGTAGACCGACAACAGTCTGGGGTAGTGTTCACTCAGCGAATAGGGGAACCAGGGTGGGGGTGGAGGGAATCAGGCGTGGGGCGGGGGCGGTGTAGCCAGCCACCACCGCTCCCCCATCCCTGAGGCCTTCCCGCCTCTTCCCCCCCCTCCAGTTTCCACCTACCCACGCCTCAATCTCTACCCGCGGTGTCACACCTCCACCACCTAACCTCCAAACCCATACCAATGAATCAGACCCCTCCACTGTCTCCCATCTACCTCCCCCTACAGGCACTCCTGACCCCCAGGAGGTCGTCACTCAGGTCTGTGTTACAGCAATATTAGACTGCATGATAAGATCTCATCCAGTTGTCCAACAAATATTGCAAAAGCAGACGGAACTTGAGAAAGCCCTCTGCCAGATTAAGAAGACTCAGGAACAAATCCTCCAAATCCTGCAACGGCAGAGTCCATCAAGTAGAGGTCCTGCAAGCCAGAGCCTGGTGCAAGATGATGCAACACATACTGCCGAGGTACGTCAGCAGACACAGCCAGGACACCAGCACATCAGCGCACACAGTAGCGCCAGTGCACACAGTGACACCAGTGTGCACAGTGACGCCAGTACACACAGTGACGCCAGTACACACAGTAACACCAAACACCATGGAATACACGTTGACACATGTGAACATAATAATTGCACACGTACAGCTGATGACAAACAACCTCAAAATGGATAATCACAATGAACAACATCTCACTATACTGCAATGGAACTGTAATGGAGTTCGCAATAGAATTAATGACATCATACAATACGCTCGTGAACACCAAACTGACGTCATAGTGCTACAGGAGACGATGGTAGGTGATGACTTCAACCCAAGGTTCAGCGGTTATCGCAAGTTCTCCCTGCCCTCTGGGGAAAGAAAACGGGGTCTCATCACTTTTGTAAATAACAACATTCCCGCACAGATTATCAATGAACTGCACATGGGGGATGAGTTTGAGTCACTGGGAGTAACCCTTCACTTAAACAATAATGCCTACATATAATCAACCTATATGTGCCACAGAGTAAACTTGACCTTGACACACTGCCTGAATTTGTTAATGAAGAACCTACCCTGCTGGTCGGTGACCTGAATGCCAGACACCCACACTTTGGTGCCAACTGTCATCAGCCCAATGTCAATGGACGGAAACTGTCACTCTTTGTCAGGGAAGTGAAAACCTTAGAGTCCTGGGTGATGAACAGCCAACTCACCTCAGAGGAGGAAGATTAGACTATGCTCTCCTGCTGAATGCACAGGACACGGATGCCAGTACACACATTGTGCACAGTTTATGTAGTGACCACTGGGCACTGATTACCACCCTCGACATGAGCAAGAGAAGGAAAGAGACAAATAAAAGAAAAAGGTTATCACTCGGACCGATATGAGGCCGCATTTCATAAACAGGATGAGTGACTGGTTCACGGAATACCAAATCCCAGAAGACATTGACACATTTGTTGATGACCTTATCACCAAATTGAGAGCTGTCTAAGAGTTCCGCGCCGTACACCTGGGCGAAGTACCCTCAGAGGAAGAAATAAAATGGTATGAGAATGATTACATAAAGATGCTTAACGCAAATGTACGAGACATGAGTAGAGAGTACCGGAGACATCCCCACTGAGAGTAACGAGTTGTTTAAACTGTGTGTCAAGTAGCCAGGGAAGAGAAGATTAAGAGCGGGAAAGACAATGGCTTGAGTTCACTAGCTCTATTGGACGGAACATCTGCAAGACAGGTGTGGGCAAAATTCAGATAGCTAGGGTGGCAGAGCC
>WNGS01016315.1:0-12023 GCA_020271785.1 Procambarus virginalis | reverse complement strand
CAGTGAAACGACAACTGTAACCATGGCAAAGTAAACGACATGCAACATGGGCAATTCATCAATTATAGAATTAAACTGTGGTAGGCTAAACGTAAACATAGCCCGCGCACTGATAACCACATAAATGTAACCATAGTAAGCAACATAACTGTGTAGCCAAGTCCAGGCATAAAGACTGTAATAAATTAATAAATTTTCGAGGGACGTCGACGACCTAACCTGTACCTGTGGCGCCTACCGACAGCCGTACTTACCGTACCCTTGACGGTACTTAGCTGGGCGTGCGCGGTGGGAACAGCGCCGTCCGCGCCTTCAGCTGCTGGATCGTCAGTGGGGACCACATCCACCAGGACAACAGCGGCCGGGACAGCCGAGCTGCTGTAGCAATGGTGAGTCAACTTCATCAACTTGGCTTGCCCCCAGAGGACATGTTCAGCTGGAACACAACCAGCTGTGGCAGCAGGTGCAGGGACATCGGCAGCATAACAAAATGGTTAATTGGAACCATAAATAACTAAATAATGCCGGGCAACACCGGCCAGACTTAAGTCTGGAACAAGCGTCCTTGACCACATCAGTCGGACACTGGCCACTGGGCCATCAGCTGCTGGATCATCATATGGGGCCACTTCAGCCGGAACTTCAGTGGGCGGGGTTGGCCCGCAGGGGACATGCACAGCTGGAACACAACCAGCTGTGGCAGCAGGTGCAGGGACATCGGCAGCATAACATAATGTTAATTGTAACCATAAATAACTAATAATGCCGGGCAACACCGGCCAGACTTAAGTCTGGAACAAGCGTCCTGGGAACATCAGTCAAAACCTCAAGCATCAGTCGGAACATCAAACATCAGTCGGGACACCGGCCGCTGGGCAGTACCCCATGGCAGCTGGGCCATCACCTGCTGGATCGTCGTCTGGGGCCACATCAGCGGGTGGGGTTGGGCCCAGGGTGCATACTCGGCTGGAACACCATCGACTGTGCTAACAGGTGCTGGGGCAACAGCAGCATAACATAATTTAATTATTAACCTGTAAATAACTCAACAACGCCGGGCAACACCGGCCAGACTTAAGTCTGGAACATACATCCTGGGACCACAAGAGTCGGAACAGGGGCCACTGGGCCGTGCCCCATGGCAACTGGGCAATCAACTGCTGGTTCATCGTATGGGGCCACTGCAGCCGGCACTTCAGCTGGCGGGGTTGGCCCGTAGGGGGCATGCACAGCTGGAGCACCACCAGCTGGGTCGTCGGCAGCACAACATAATATTCAATTAACAACCATAAATAATGAAATGAAGCCGGGCAAGACCGACCAGACTTTAGGTCTGGGGCGCACGGCCTGGGACCAACTCAGCCGGGGCAGCAGCCGCTGGGTCGGGCCCCAGGCAGCTGGATCATCATCTGTGGTCACATCCGCCAGGACATCAGCGGGCGGGGTCGGCCCAGGAGCCACATACAGCTGGAGCGCCCCCAGCTGGGCCATCTGCTGCTGGGTCATGGTCAGCAGAACATAATGGGTAATTATGCGCCATAAATAACTGGTGAAAATTAGCGTGATTTAATACTTGAAGAATGGCTACAGTAATTAATAATAGGAATATCCAAATAAATAGGAATAATTAAAACCACTAGATCGTGCCCCATGGCAGCTAGGCCATCTGCTGCTGGGTCATCATCCGGGGCCACATCAGCTGAGACGTCGCGGGCGGCTGGCCCGAGGGGACACGCTCAGCTGGGACACCACCAGCTGGCCCAGCAGCTGCTGGGTCATCGGCAGCATAACATAATGGGTAATTATTAACCATAAATTACTGGTTAAATATCGGGTTTTGAAAATTGATCAAAAACCACAAACAAGTAATTTTAACAAGCAAATGATAGATGAATTAATTATAGGCCGTGGGTCAACGTCAGGGAACACATCCGCTGAGCCAACGGCAGCGGAACGTAATGGGTAAGCAGTAACCATAAACAACTGGTTAAATTAGCAGGTTTGAATAGGTGATTAAAACCCACAAACGAATAATTAAATTAACTAGCAAATAATAGATGAATTAATTATAGGCCATGGGACATCAACAGGAATCGCATCTGCTGGGCCAATGGCAGCATAACGTGATGGGTAAGCAGTAACCACAAATAACTGGTAAAATAGCAGGTTTGAATAATTACAGGCTGGTGAACTACTAAAGCTGTTGTTCAGGACTTTAGCGATACCAAAATTGCAATAAGCAGCAGTTGTATGGTGTTCGTATCTCAAGAAGCACATCAATAAACAGGAAAAGGTGCCAAGGCATGCTACCGTATGACTTAAAGAACTGAAAAATAAGAGTTACAAGGAAAGGTTAGTGGCATTTAATATGCCAAAGCTAGAAGAAAAAGATGCGACATGATCACCACTTCAAAAATAATAATAGTTGACCAAATTCACAGGGGAATTCCTGAAACCAGCAGCTTCAATGAACACGAGAACACAGATTCAAGCTAAGGAAACAAAGGTGCATTAAAAATATTTTCATTTGCAAACAGTGTGGTAAGCAGCTGGAACAAGTTAAGTAAGAAGGTGGTGGAGGCCAAAATTGTCAGTATTATAGTTTCAAAGTATTGACAGTTTTATATGATAGTACTGGGAAGACGGGACACCACAAGCATAGCTCTCATCCTGTAACTACTTAGGTAATTACCATCACAAACTCACGTTAATGTCTCGCACACAACTCCACTTTCTCTGCAGGCCCACCTAGTGTGATGATGGTGCATAACAATTAAATACACATATTTTTGATTAAAATAGATGATTTTGATTAAAATAGATGATTTTGATTAAAATAGATGATTTTGAATAGATGATTAAAAGCCACAAACGAATAATTAAATTAACTAGCAATAATAAATGAATTAATTATAGGCCATGGGTCATCATCAGGAATCACATCTGCTGGGTCAATGGCGGCCTAACGTAACGGGTAAGCAGTAACCATAAATAACTGGTTAAATTAGTGTATTTGTTTAAGTGTTTAATAGCTGCAACGATTAATTAAGATAACAAACGAATTAAATGAATAAACATAAGGCCATGAGTCATCGGCGCTCCAAGGAGCGCCTTGCCACGTGGGCGTCACGACCAGGGGTGGGCCCCGGGAACAGGCCGGGCATAGGCCTGGAGCCTGGCCACGTGACGACGCCGACTTGGCGTGGGCCGTAGGGGCCGGGCCCAAGCTTGGGTGGAGGGCCGCCACCGCCTGGCCACGTGGCGAACACAGCCCAGGGTGTGTGCTCCAAGGAGCGCCTTGCCACGTGGGCGTCACGACCAGGGCGTGAGCTCCGGGAACAGGCCCGGGCATAGGCCTGGATCCTGGCCACGTGTCGACGCCGACTTGGCTTGGGCCCTAGGGGCCGGGCCCAAGGGGCCGGGCCCAAGGGTGGAGGGCCGCCACCGCCTGGCCACGTGGCGAAAACGGCCCAGGGCGTGCGCTCCAAGGAGCGCCTTGCCACGTGGGCGTCACCACCAGGGCGTGGGCCCCGGGAACAGGCCACTGGAGCCTGGCCACGTGTCGACGCCAACTTGGCTTGGGCCCTAGGGCCGGGCCCAAGGGCGGAGGGCTGCCACCGCCTGGCCACGTGGCGTCGTCGCCAAGGGCAAAGCGACCCAGAAAGCACCGCACGGCGGATCCTGGCGCGGACCCTAAGGGCGCCGCTGCTTCCCCAGGGGACAGCAGAAGGCCAAGGGAGCTAGCTAAGGCGGTAAACACGGACCGCTAGGGGACGGCGCTGGGGAAGTCCTGACTAGATTAAAACAGAAAACTTCACTTTTACCTTGGCGATAGGAGTGTGGGGCAGGAGGCCCCTGCTGGAGCAAGTTGCGAGGTCGAGGGTACCAAAACGTCCAGTAGAGAGAGGTCTGGGACCAGGGGAGCCGTCGTGTTGTCCATTTCGTGCGTAGTCTGACGTTGGGAGGGGAGGAGTTTCGAGCACTGCTGTGTTGTCAGTGAGAGTGAGGCAGAGCCTCCCGTTCCATCCCAATTTATAAGCTCCCAGACCATCCCGCGCAGGTCGCGGAAGGCGCTGCGCAAATGTTTCTTTGTCCCCCCTTTTCAGAAAAATCTCCGCTTTATGCAAGCAGAGGTCATATCCCCTTACTGTACAGTGAGGCGCGTCCCTGGTAACCTTGCAATACCAACTGGTTTCTGATCAAAAGCTGAAGTCCAGTCGCCGCGAGGGCAATAAAGAGAAACAGGAACATTTGTGGATGCTTTGGGACCGTTACGAGGAAAAACAGATAAGCACCTCACAGTTCCTCAAGGAATGTTCGCGTTTTATCCAAGGAAGTGCCTGAACTTTTATTTATTATTTATTTATTTATTTATTTATTTATATATATTATATATATATATATATTATATATATATATATATATATATATATAATATATATATAATATATATATATATATATACAAGAAGGTACATTGGGTTTGTGAGAATACATTGAATAGTACAGTATTTACAATCTTGTAAAGCCACTAGTACGCACAGCGTTTGGCAGGTCCTTAATCTAACATAATTTTAAGTAGGTAATTTCTATCAAAATTAATAAATGGTAACAAATACATTGCAAGAGAAAAATGAGATGAGAGAGTCTAGTAAGTATATTAAAGCACATTGGTATATTAAAGCTCTGATTGATTACATTGACAGCTTGATTGGTAATTTAAACAAGATTAATAGACACCATACAGTAGATTGACAGCACATATAGAAGACAGCAATGATCACAATGATAAAGATGTTCAGATTGGGTACATAAAGATTGGGAGACTGGATAGCAATAGATACAGATAAACAAGATTAATAGACACCATAGAGCAGATTGGCAGCACATATAAGAAGACAGCAATGATCACAATGGTAAAGATGTTCAAATTGGGTACATAAAGGTTGGGAGATTGGGTAGTATAGATACAGTGCTATTTTAAAGCAAATGTAAAAAACTATGAAGATGAAATTAGGTAATTTTTAGTTTGTTTTTGAATGATGTAAAAGTTGGACAGCTTTTCAATTCAATAGGGAGTGAGTTCCATAAACTGGGTCCCTTATTTGCATAGAGTGTTTACACAGATTAAGTTTAACTCTGGGGATATCAATGTGAGATTTTCTCTACGCCTACCTACCTTAGGAGGTGGACTACAAGTTTAAAGGCTGCTCTTGGAAGTTAAGCATGAGTCCAATAGAAAAGGAGAAGCGGGAGCAAACCACCAGGCTTCCACCACCAGGGGTGAAAACCTGTCCACATAGGCCGCTGGTTCCTCCTAGTTAAACATGACGTTAAAACAAAAAAAAAGGGTAACCGACGGGTTCTCACAATCAAATTTTATATTTGATGTGGCGCTATGAATTGGAATTCGAATTCCCAAGAGCACAGCCGTCGTATCAAAGATCACAGCAACAATAATGAATACATCAGAACATGGGTGTGGCACAGAATAGTTGAAGGTTGACATCAAAGACCGTTTTCTATAAATAACAATTATTAATAACAAGAGACTAGACTACTACATTATCGAGTTTACATTTACGTTATATCCATCCAGTGGCACTATAACCAACAGCTAACTAGCAACCTTGCTGTGTGGCTGCATACTGAACTAACCTGAACACAGGTGTGCCCACTGACGACGCAATATTGCAAAACAAAAAAAATATCACAGACTAAGTTACACCACAGCGAGTGATTTAATTATGTTAATGTTCATCCAGTGGCATTTGCAACACAGCTATTCAACAGCCCCTCGAGAAATGACAGCAGGCTCCATCCTGCTGACACTTCGGGCTGACAACATGAACTAACTGAACAAAGAAGGATCCACTGATGACACAAGCAAGCAATCAATAGTGACACGGCTTCACGGTGTACAGTTACTCTAATCACGAGCTTAAGGTCCTCCTTACAAACAGGAGAGACCCCCATAACTAGGCGGGTAGTCTAACAGTGACTCCCCCTATCACAACTAAAGTGAACAAAGTCAGGCAAGGTGGGATTCTGGGACACAGCTCCACACATCCTAAGTTACTTTACTCTCGTCACCAGACGATAACCAAAAGCAATTGCCTTAATCAATTACAACATTGATTATGTGAATAATGGGAATTGACTGATCACAGCAGTCAGCAACAAAGTACTACTTTACTCACAAACAATTGTCTCACGCTAGACAACAACTGATAGTACTCTACGTTAACACAAGTCATCTTGTCACAATAACTCAAACTCTTACATTACATCACACTTGACTCCCTGCAAGTATTCAGTGAGTAATTCTTAATTAAGGTCAAACGGACCCTAATTACATCCCAATTGAGTTACGTTAACTAAGCCTACCCCAAGTGGGTGGCTTCTCAACAGTCTGACATTAATTACTTTACTATGAGTGCTAATTACCCTAATTAACCTCGAGCAATTAATTAACTGTCACCAGGACCGATAATTAATCATACATAAATACGTCTCACCCCGCACTGCCTAAGCAGGTCTCATCAAGCACTGTGAATTCACGGAAGAGGAGTTAATTACTAATTAACAATGAGTGCAACTTAATCTACTGTCACCAGACAGAATATGATTAATATAACGTATGCTAACTCCATGACCTCGCTTTACCGAGTCATCTGAGTCCTCAAGACTCCAGACGTTAATTACTCCACTAATTATCATGAGCCACTAATTGCCTTAACCCCGAAAGGTAATTAGTCTCGAGCAACTGACGTTAACACTATCACTGACAGACTCTGACAGATCCTCTCCCACTACGTGAATTCATGATGAGAATGCTAATTACATAATTAGCTAGAGTGGTCAATTAGTTGTCACACGGACAATTAATTGCACCGGAAACGTATTCCAACAAGCTCAAGTTCAACACTGTTCTCCCATAACAGCCCTCACTCATTCAACAACAACAAATGTGCACCCCCTTATCCAGTTAATTACCCCTAATTAAACTGAATCCTTAAGTCCTCAACACACCTTAAAGAAACAAAGTATCTTAGGACCTCTTCTATTTCTATATATATAAACGATCTGCCTAATGTCTCTAATATTCTCAAACCTATATTGTTTGCTCAAACTACTTTGTTCGCATTTCTAGCTGTTCTTACCCAGTTTATTTCTGTGAAGTCCTGGTTTATTTGTCCAGTTTATCTGTTTATTATTGAAGTGAATTTGCTGAAATCTCCTCCGTCGGGAATCTGGACTGTTTTGAAGGTCTATTCCCCATGGTTGTCATAACTTCAATTAAGTTGTGATCTGAGTAACAGGTATTGTAATCATTATGTTCCTGATCAGTTCGTCATAATTAGTAAATGAGGTCCAGCGTGTTCCCTCCTAGTTGGTTCTACTATTTGCTGGTTTAAGGCAAACCTGTCGCTCATCCGTAGCAGGTCTTGCTGTGCCTGTTCATTAAGGCTACTTTCTGGTATTCTTTCTGATATTACTGTATTAGCCAGGTGCTTCTATTCAGGTGCCGTAGGTGACGCCCCAAGCGGATGATGTTCGGAGCTGGATTGTGGGTTTTGCAAGCAGTGTTCTATTTTCATTAGTTGGTCTTTAAACTGCTGAGGGTTTGCCTCCGGTGACTTATATACAAGGAAATAACTACATTTAGAATCTCTATTTTGATTATCAGCACTTCCACATATCATTTGAGGTGTTTAGCAGCTCAGTACAGATGAGTGTGTCTTTGATGTATAGGCTGACCCCGCCCTGAAGCCGGTGTTCCTATCACATCTGAAAAGATTGTACTCTGAGAGCATATTTCACCATCATGGTAGTCCTTTGTGTGGGGTTTCTGTTAGGGCTGCAAACACTTCATTTGCCTCATGAAGGAGACCATCTATAAAGTGAACTTTGTTGGATTTGCGTGTTTTTATACCTTGAATGTTGGCAAATATAAATGATGTTATCGTGGTTGTGGAAGTGTTGGTTGCTTACTTGGTGTTAATATCTGAGGCTCCGGTAAGGAGGTCACTGTGTTGCGTCAGGGTGTGTTTTTTCGAATGATTCGTCCAGTTTCGGTAGTGGGGCGGGTGTTGTGTGGTGTAGTACCTGTGTGTTTGTTGGTAATGTGTATCCAGTCTTGTGGTATCTCCCTCCCCTCTTAATCCTGTAGTGGTTCCATCTGACTGTTCCTCTCTCTTATATTTTTACTCTGTTTCTGCCTTCCTCTAAAAATTGCCAGTAGTGTCATATGATCTTCCGTCTATAACGGGTGTACCTCTCACGTGGATTCCAGACACTGAAGATTGTAGCATTTTTTGTCCCTAATTGAAAATGACATAATTGGGGTGGAAGTATCTACACCCTGTTCCAAAACGGCATGTACCCCTCGCCAACATGTTCCTGCATTTTCGAGGATGGGTATGGGGTGCATAATAATAGAACTAAACTAACTAAAAACCTGTGGTACTCCACTGTGACATTTCTCCAGTCCAATACATTGCCTCTGATTACTGCCCTCATTTTTCTATCAGTTAGAAAATTTTTCATCATGTTAGAAGCTTACCTGTCACCCCTCCAATATTTTCCAGTTTCCAGAACACCTCTTATGTGGAACTGTCGAAAGCCTTTTTAGGTCCAGATAGATGCAGTCAACCCAACCATCTCTTTCCTGTAATATCTCTGTGGCTCGATCATAGAAACTGAGTAAATTCGATACACAGGATCTTCCAGATCGAAAACCATACTGTATGTCTGAAATTATCTCATTTCTCTCCAGGTGTTCTACCCATTTAGTTTTTAATTATTTTTTTCCAATATTTGACTATTACACTTGTCAATGATACAGGTCTATAATAAGGGGGTCTTCCCTGCTTCCATTTTTGTAGATGGGAAACTGTTAGCCTTTTTCCACACATCAGCTACAACTCCTGTAAACAGGGATGCCTGAAAAATCAGTTGAAGTGAAATGCTGAGCTCAGGTGCACATTCTCTCAGAACCCATGGTGAAACTCCATCTGGACCAACTGCTTGTTTTACTTAGCTCCTTGAGCATTTTTTCAACTTGGTTTAGACACCTCTATGTGCTCTATGTTGTTTCTGGAATTCTTATAGTGTCTGATTCCCTGAAGATTTCATTTTCTACAAACACACTTTGGAACTTTTCATTTAATGTTTCACGCAATTCCTTTTCATTTTCGTGAATATATTTCCCATTTCAACCTCTGAATATTATCCTTTACCTGCAATTTGTTGTTTATGAATTTATAGAATAGACCTGGTTCTGATTTACATTTGTCTGCAATCCCTTTTTCAAAAATTCTTTCTGCCTCTCTCCTCACTGCCGTGTAGTTGTTTCTCGCATCTTTGTATCGCTGGTATGTTTGGGGGCTGGCCTCTTCCTGTATTGATTCCATTTTTGTGTCTTTTGGTCTCTGGCCCTTTCGCAATTTCTGTTGAACCAATCCTGTTTCCTAGTTCTGCATCTCTGTTTTGGTATAAAAAATTTTGTGCTTTGTCATATATTCACAAAACTTGACATACATCTCATTCACTTACTTGCCTAGCAACAAGTCTGTCCAATTATACTCACTAAAAAAAAATTTCTAAGGTTGCCATAATGTCCTCTCCTAAAGTCAGGTTTTTCAATTGCTTCAACATTCTTATTTTCTTCCAGATTATACGCATTGCATACTTTATTCCCAAAAGAACATGGTCACTTTTACCCAAGGGAGGAAGGTACTGAATGTCAAATATTTCTTCCTCCTTCCGGTAAATATCAAATCTAGCATGGAGGGAACGTCCCTTTCCTCATCCTCGTAGCTTGTTTAACATGTTGATACAAGAATGTATCAACGTGTGTGAATGAATGAATGAATGTGTGTGTTGTGTGGTGTGTGTGTGTGTGTGGTATTCACTTAGTTGTTTTTTTACGGGGTTGAGCTTTGCTCTTTCGGCCGCCTCTCAACTGTCAATCAACTGTTTACTAACTACACTAACTACTTTTTTTTTTTTTTTTTTTTTTCCCACACACACACACACACACACACACCCCAGGAAGCAGCCCGTGACAGCTGACTAACTCCCAGGTACCTATTTACTGCTAGGTAACAGGGGCATTCAGGGTGAAAGAAACTTGCCCATTTGTTCTGCCAGGTGCGGGAATCGAACCCGCGCCACAGAATTACAAGTCCTGCGCGCAATCACCAGGCTACCACGGCCCACTTGTGTGTGGCCAGGCTACCCAGGCCCCACTTGTGTGCGGCGGCCCCGTGTGTGTGTGTGTGTGTGTGTGTGTGTGTGTGTGTGTGTGTGTGTGTGTGTGTGTGTGTGTGGTGTGTGTGTGTGTGTGTGTGTACTCACCTAGTTGTGTTTGCGGGGGTTGAGCTCTGGTTCTTTGGTCCGCCTCTCAACGTCAATCAACAGGTGTACAGGTTCCTGAGCCTATTGGGCTCTATCATATCTACACTTGAAACTGTGTATGGAGTCAGCCTCTACCACATCACTTCCTAAGTTGTTTAGTTCATTATTATGCACCCCATACCCATCCCGTGGGCGGTAGTGGAAAGGGTTACAGAGGCACATAATGGGCTCAGGGACTGAGCCCCACAATTCATTTAGCTAAGCAAGTTACAATCTTGATGAGCTAGTTACAAAATTCAACATAAGTCGTCACATCAACAATGGGTTCGAGATCGACCTCAATACAGTTTCTAATTAAGCAACTGACATATGTGGAGTGCTAGTGTCACAATTTATATGTTTGTCCTGCACACCGCCCCCCATCCAGTGGGTAGCGGTGGATAGGTTACAATCACTCAGTTACTACCTACAGTTAGCAAACTGGGGATATTTGGCTAGAATTTCTGGTAGCAGATCATTTTGAATGGAATATTTACACATCGCTGGAACATTGGTTATAGAATTGTCTCTAAATTCACGTATCTTTTCGCACTCCATCACATAGTGACGGAGGGTGTGGGGAATAATTTTGTTGACACAGTTTACAGTTGATTAGGTCTACATCAGCAGATAATGAGAATCCCAGAGATACTTGTAACCGAGTCTAAGCCGAGCAGCAGTAACATCTAGAAGTCTGCTGATTTTATTGGATGATCCATAGATGTGGGGCTCCTCTGCATTCCATTTGTCAACCACTCTGACACTAAAAATGTTCTTTCTAATATCTCTGTGGCTCATTTGGGCACTCAGTTTCCACTTGTGTCCCTTGTGCGTGTGCCCCTTGTGTTAAATAGCCTGTCTTTATCTACCCTATCAATTCCCTTCAGAATCTTGAATGTGGTCATCATGTCCCCCCTAACTCTTCTGTCTTCCAGCGAAGTGAGGTTTAATTCCTGTAGTCTCTCCTTGTAGCTCATACCTCTCAGCTCGGGTACTAGTCTGGTGGCAAACCTTTGAACCTTTCGAGTTTAGTCTTATCTATGACTAGATATGGACGCCATGCTGGGGCTGCATACTCCAGGATTGGCCTGACATATGTGGTATACAAAGTTCTGAATGATTCTTTACACAAGTTTCTGAATGCCATTCATATGTTGGCCAGCCTGGCATATGCCGCTTGTTATCCTCTTGATATGTGCAGGAGACAGGTCTGGCATGATATCAACCCCAAGTCTTTTCTTTCTCTGACTCTGAAGAATTTCCTCTCAGATGACCTTGTATCTGGCTCCTGCTCCTACACGTCTTGTGTGTATGTATGTGTGTGCGTGTGTGTGTTTATGTGTATACTCACCTAGTTATGGTGCGGGGGTTGAGCTCTGGCTCTTTGGTCCCACCTCTCAACTGGCAATCAACTGATGTATAGATTCCTGAGCCTACTGGGCTCTATCATATCTGCATTTGAAACTGTGAATGAAGTCAGCCTCCACACATCACTGCCTATTGCATTCCATCTATTAACTACTCTGACACTGAAAAAGTTATTTCTAACGTCCCAGTGGCTCATTTGGGTACTAAGTTTCCACCTGTGTTCCCTGTGTCCCTACTTTTCTTTATTTTCTATTT
>WNGS01016309.1:0-10976 GCA_020271785.1 Procambarus virginalis | reverse complement strand
CTGCTGCCACCGGTACTCAAGTTCTCTCCTCCACTGGCAGGTGTCTGTGGCCGCTCCTCTCCTAAGGCTTCATCACGTGCCTTGAGCTGTGCCATGATCTCAAGTCTTCTCTCTCCCACTTTGGAAGCTCTCAACTTGATCCCAAAGTGGTCGGCGATCGTCTGCAGCTGTCCTTGTGCACTCCTCCAGTACCGCTCGTCTCTCGTGTCTATAAACCTGGCTACTTTATCACCCTCCATCTTGTGACAATGAGTGAAAACCTAGGCCTGATATTAATACCACAATTACCACCTTGATCTTGTCTTATCCTGGCAAGGTCGCCAATGTCGGGGTTTCACGGTGTTCTCGTTAGAGAAGGGTTAAAGCAACAGTAGACCGGATCTCCTTTCCAGGTGGCTCCAACCATAACCCTTACTCACCGTCGTTCGGCGGGTCTTCCCTCAATCCCTTAGGCTCCACTGCTGGCCTCGGAGAGTATCCCAGTCGATCTCACAACGGCCTTTAGATTATGAGATGAGTGGGTGCACAGATCGTTCCCTCAATCTGTGGCCCTCCCGACACCGAACTCTTACATAGCCTTCAAGGTCGCCAACTGGTTTTGTTTAGTGTCCAGTAACACTGCAGTGGTCAGGTGTAATTGTGGCAAGAGCCAAATCAAGTAATATAGTATCAGGCAGGTCACTCTACTTTATATCATAACACGGTCACAAGATAAATGGGGGGATGATATCAAACACCAAAGAGTTTTGGTATTTTACTTAAAAAACAACGAGAAATATATATGCATCAATGTATCAGAATTAATATATGACGATTGCTCCATTCATAGCATAATATTCTAGAGCGCACCATATGGCAACATCGGCACGTGTCACCTGTCAGAAATGCCAGCTGACCGGGCCCTCGCGATCGTGGGAAAGACTAGTACTTGTTTTCTAATTGTCACGATCCCGTTTATTTAACTTTTTCCAAAACACTATTCAACGTTCACATGGCTTACTTATGATTTCACTGGCCTCACGATCAACATCTTATTCACAATACTCTCACAGTGACTTTTCACTGTACCAAAAGATTACTCTATTCTTAATAATATTTACTGTGAATGCACTCACTTGATCACTGAACTTTTCTTTATATTTATACTTCCTCTTAAGAGATATCACTGGCAAACACTTCACGTATATGATATTATTCAGTACACATCATGTCATATATAAATCATAATCAAACTTCAGGCATATATATATCATAGATCATAGAGATCAACACACAGGCATTTATATTGATAGATTATAGAGATCAACACACGGGCATTTATATCGATAGATTATAGAGATCAACACACGGGCATTTATATCGATAGATTATAGAGATCAACACACGGGCATTTATATCATAGATTATAGAGATCAATCCACAGGCATTTATATCAATAGTTTATATAGATCAATCCACAGGCATTTATATCAATAGATTATAGAGATCAATACACCAATATCTGGTTCACTACCAATATATAATAATAATAATCACAGATCAATAATAGTAGTCACAGTAAATTCTCTGATGAATCTTGGTGCTTGCACACACCCACACATAGATATATATGTAAATTGATACTGTGAGCGCTCTGGGCAGCCTCACCACATACTGTGCACTCTGTGACTTAAACTCAGGTGAGACTTGCTCACGACATACAAAATATCCTGACAAGAATATATATAGCTAACTAAAGGGGAAATGGGAGGGAACTGTAAACACCTACTTCACCTATCCTAGGATGACAGTTGGGTTGTAGCTCCTGGTCCAGGCTCTCGCCTCGTTCATCCAGAAACACAAGCCCCACGCCTTAGGATGTCGCGTCTCGCCGCTTCTGTACACAGCAGGTCCGTGCTTCCCCTACAGTACGTCGCAGGGTTGAAGTCGGTCTCCTGGCCGTCAACTTTCCTCCCAACTACGGCAGCCAGCCTACGTCTCGG
This sequence comes from Procambarus virginalis, assembly GCA_020271785.1. Taxonomy (NCBI): domain Eukaryota; kingdom Metazoa; phylum Arthropoda; class Malacostraca; order Decapoda; family Cambaridae; genus Procambarus; species Procambarus virginalis. The sequence continues at coordinate 8,994 of WNGS01016309.1, read as the reverse complement.
CGGTCGTCGTACGTTTCCCAATTAGTCCTTGTCACTGTACTCCCAGAGTAACTGCCTCTCACCACTACGAAGTCACTGAAGTTATCAGCCGTCCCGGACGACACACGCACAGCACCCGACTTCAGAGCTCTTGAAGCTCACAACACTGTCAATTCCCTCGTCGTCTAGATATATCGCTAGGTATTTGGGAAGACTTCTCGACGTGCTTGCATCCAACTGTTGACTCGTAGGGTTCCACGAAGGTGGGGTTACTGTCAAACTTGACAGGATCGTCGATCACACGTTCAACCTGGTTGACAAGGCTGTCAACCGGTTCACTCACGGTGGGTGGCCCGGCCACTAAGCTGCCTCTTATACTGGTGAACTGCCAACGACGACACACGTCGATGCCCGGCCCACTTCTTGCAACGCACCTGTCCCCTGAGCACTTGTTGCTCAATATTCTGTCAATTCCTTATCTGAGCCACTTCTGGGTTGCAGGAAGACCTCACAGAGTGCGTGCCAACAACTGGAGACGCTTAAATCCACCGGAGTTCGGTAAATCCGTCACTCTGACAGGATGACCGATCGCGCGTCCTACCTCTCGGACGTGTCGTGAAAGACTGATCTCGCCTGGCGCCAACACGGCGGACCCCCTGCCTATGTGACGTCACTTTTCCCAAAGTTGGTTTTCATTGGCTCCCAGTGCCATGTCGCTGACGGTGACCAATCTGGCGCCACTGACGTCACACAGTTTTGGCGGGAGAACAGACTTGCCAGCGCCATATTGGCTCCCTAAAGGGCCTATCCCACAGGCCAAAATACTACATTTTCTCAAATTTCTCGGCTCTTCGAGAATACTACTTCTCCCACATATGTTCAATTGTTGCCTGCAATGTAGAGAACGCTCGGGAATAGTGGACATGACTCTTACAGCAGGCGTGGGAGAATTAGAAGGGGGGGAACACCGTCACAGTATGTACCTTTTCTGAATAAACATATTTATTTATTTATTTATAATAACACCCACTGGATGTGTATGGCGGCCATTGCCGCCCAGAGGGTCGCTATGAAGTCAACTACCGCCTATAGTGTTTGTATAGTGTCCACTACCGCCCATAGTATTATTATGGGGTCCACTACCCCTCATAGGGTCGGTATGGGGGTCCATTACTACCCACAGGGTGTCTGGGGTCTATTTTGGCAATACTGCTTTTCCAATCTCATTTGTTGTTCAATGTAAAATATATGTTGCTCGACTTGCAACAATTTATATATCTATATATGTATATAGTATAGTGCCTTTGCAATAATGTACCAATGTGTGTATTTTCATAACCCATTTTAAATTGTTGAAAAATAAATAACTACATTGTGAATGCAAGTCAATGTTTACATGCTAAATCAGAGTTGCCAGATTCTGTTTAAAATAGCAAATTGTGCTTATTTTCAAAGCTTGAGTGTTTAGCTTTAAAGTAGTTAAAGCTACGAATTTCGCAATTTGCTATGTACTTTAGTGTACTATTTTAAAATAAGGTTGGTTTTTAATCTGCAAGTCATATGAATCTCAAAAAAAGTATATTATTAACAATCTCATCTCCATAGTTCACTAGTTTCTACAAATCAGATCTGGTAACTCCTTAGGCCAAGTACTGGAGGACTTAACTCATTCATACACAATGTGTGGGAAGCTATTAGTCTCTTTAAAGAAGTCATCTCGACAGGATCTTCCAGCTCCAGCTATAAAACTTCAGCACACATGGATCATCCTGGTACATCAAACGGTAAGAAATTAATAAACTGTACAAAGTTTTATGATAGAACATTTGTTACAGAATTGTCCCTGTCAGGGACAATTCAGTCCCCTGCCCTATGTGTACTCCATCACATAGTGACGGAGTATGTGGGAATAATTTTGTTGACAGTGTCCATTTTGTCAATTCTACAACAGCAGATAATAAGAATTCCCAGAGATACTTGTAACTTGAGATACTTGGTTTGGTTTGGTTAAGTTAGGTTAGGTTAGGTTAGCCTAACCCAGTAAATCCTCCCCGGCCAGGATATGAACCCAGGACAAAGTGCTCGTGAAATGCCAGACATTTGCAAATATGAGGATGTGGTTGATTATATTATATTCTCTTCTATATCATAGATGTTCAGTATATGAAAAATATTTTAGACCTAAAAATGGACCCCTGAGGTACTCAACTTACCACATTTCTTCATATTCATTCCCATTTAGTATGACCCTTTGCTCTCTGTTTTAACTATTGTTTTGTCCATTTTACAATTTTTTCCATGAACCTGTAATTTCCTTGCTAGTTTTCCATGTGGTACCTTATTAAAGTCTTTAGCATAATCCATGTATACTACATCCACCGGAAACCTTTGAGTGCCATGTTACCATGTCCGAAAAGTGAGGAGGTTTATAAGGTAGCATCTGTTTTAAGAAGACCATGGTGTGTCGATTGAATAAGATTGTTCACTGAAAGATGGTAAATGATTCCCTCCCTTAGGATTTTCGCCATGAGCTTACAGATGTGTTATACCAAGCTGATCGGACATTAGTTTTGTGCTGAACTCTTTCTGCTTTTTTTTTAAATATTGTAAGGGGGAAATTTTCATATTGAAAATCTCAGGGGACTATCCCTTGGTTCAGATTTTTTGTGGAAAGTAGTTTCAGCAGTATGCATAGTTCTTCTGTCCGTTTATTTTCCTTTATAATTAAGGTTTGTTTTCTTTTGTACCATAGAATACACAGAAAGGTGTTATAATGTTGTGTTAGCTTTTCTGTACAATTTTTCTTTTTTGTTAGTATAAAAGGCTATGCAATGAATTCAAATATTTACACTACCAATCAATTTTTCAGATAGATCATCGGATTTTGACAGTATGGTGTACATACCAGATGTTCCAAAAATAACTACAGACAACAATAATGGTACTGTGTTTACTATTTTTATACTTTATATATAGGAAGACAGGTTCAAGTCAATGAGCATTTTAATATATCATCAAAATTTTCATACATTGTTTTCACTTTGTTACACTTGTAAAAACGTATTCTTAGCTAAATTTATATAAATGTTAATACCACTGTTAAATGAACATATTGATTTGTGTCCTTATTATTAGTTATAGCTTATTTATGTTGACCCACCACCTTACTAAAGGGATTACCTTAACTTGTGTCACTATCTCTCTAGGGGGGGGCACTATCTCTCTAGGGGGGGGCCCAGGTAGGCAGTATGGGTAATGCCACTAACATGCATATCATTATTGGAAAGTCCATAATTTAACACATAATTATAAGTAGGTAATTTGTAGCAAAATTTTAAGATTATTACTAGGTACATTGTAGCATAATTTTGCATAAGCATAATTTTCTTGTTTTGTTCTTGTACTTTTCTTCGAACACTATTATTTTCTCTTCAGAATTTCACCGGAGAATAGCAGTGATGACTAGAGAACATCTTGAACGTGAGCACCAGAAAGCACGTGCTGCAATGATACAAAGAATGGAGTACTTGAAGAGACTCTTAAACGTGGAGGAACAAACTCAATAAAGGTGACAAACAAGAAACGGAAAAAAGATAAGATACAGGGTGTATCTCATATTGATTCAAAAACAAAGACCAGCTGCTCCCCATCTGATGGTAATCTTCTATTATTTTTTTTAATAACGCCGACCACATCCACGATGCACACCAAACGGATGGCCACGGGGGACGCGGCGACCCACCCCACAATCTTTCGGCCGCCGACTGGGCAAACGCTGCGGACGCTCATTGCTCAGGCTCGGAGGCCCCCCCCTCCGAATCGAGATGACAGAAGATTTCGAACCCTGGCGGAGCGGACAACACGGACGCCCTCACGAACCGGCCTACTCGCACAGCCTCCCCCCCCCCCTGCGCGCCGCCCACGGTCAAGGGCGAGGAGCCACACGACAGGGCGGCGACACAGCTCTTCCGGCACGTCCCCCAACGGCGAGTACCACCGAGAGAGCTCGTTCCTTACTACCCCTAGTCCTTGGGTAGGGCAGCTCTGGGGGACGCGTGGCAACACCGTCACCATGCTAGGTGAGCACGTCCCACTGGCCCTAAGAGAGAAAGTCTGGGCAAACAAGTACATCGACTGGCGCGGCCTGCTGGCTTACGAATGCGATGCCAGGCCCTCGGAGTCACGACATGCCACTCCCTCTGTGGCCCAGTTATCCACTAAGAACTTGCCGCCTCTGACGCTGGAGCAGTGGGGGCACGGCTTCGACATCTTAGCTTCAATCTACCTCGATCGACTTCCCGCCGAGGGTCGGGCGCTTTTCACACATGTCCGCTACGTGAAGTCCATGAAGCGCAACCTCCGCGGCGACTGGATGTGGTACGACGAGGCATTCAGGTGGGACAAGGAGAGGTCGGGCTGCCCTGGACCGCTCTAAGACTCGACCTGGAGATTCGGTCCGTACAACGTGCAGCGCAGGAGCAGTTTCAGGTGGGGCCTCGCGCCGCCGCCTCCCCAGCCGAACGTTCACTCTACTGCAAGGGCCTACGGGCTACCACCGGGATACTGCTACGCTTTCCACGCAACCGGGACAGGCTGCTCCGTCCCCTCCTGCACCTTCAAGCACTCTGCCGCGCTGCCACAAGTGACATCCTGCCTACTGCCCGTGCCCCCAGGCCAAGCCTCGAGTCGCCGCCGCCAAGGAGAATCGTTCCTGTCGCCCCACTCAGGACAAGAGCAGGAAGAAAGACACGTCACAACGCCAGTGGACGCAGACGCGCTTGATGCTGTTCCTAGTACCTATGCTAGACAGGGAACTGAGCCTGGGGCGCATAGCGGGCCCCTTCGAGGTCCCCCCCATTTGAGAACTTCAAGTGTTCTCCTATAGCCCTGAGAGAAAAGTCTACGCCGGGAAAATACAGGCTACTCCACATCCTCGGCTACCCCTATACCGCCGAGAGCGTCAACGCCAACATCCCGCGGGAGACGACAACTGAGACCTTAGTGGTCAGACGCTCGCCGGGGGCGCACTTGGCAAAAATGTGATTTAGCAGAGGCTTTACGGATCATCCCGGTCAACCCAGCGACTACCACCTACTCGGCTTCGCCCACGGAGGGCGGTACTACTATGGAAAAATGCTCAGCATGGGGGCGGCACATTCCTGCAGGATCTTCGAGACGTTCTCCGACGCCCTGCAATGGATCCTCGTGGAGAAGTTCGGCGTGCGGGATGCCGTGAAGGTGCTGGACGATTTCATCCGCGTGAGTTCTACCTACGAGTGCTTGCGGAGCTTGCGGGTGTTCATTGCCCTCGGTGAGCGCCTAGGCGTTGCCCTGGCCCCCCACAAGACTGCGGGCCCCCGCTCCTGCCTCACCTTCCTTGGACTTGAAATCGACGCCCGACGTATGGAGACAAGGCTGCCGGACGACAAGAGGACGAAGTACATGACTGCAGTGGAAGATGCTCTGCGGGCCGAGAGCCTTCCCCTGCGGGACCTGCAGGGGATTATCGGCAAACTGCAATTCGCCACGACAGTCATACCGGGGGACCTGCTACAGAGCGCTCTTCTCCCTCGCCTTCTAAGCCTGCCTCCGGCTAGGGGAGGTGACCTATACGGGGAAGGGGCAACACACACTACGCTTGGACCAGTTAACGTTATTGCGGACGGGGATCGACATCGCGTTTGCCTCCTACAAGCACAGTGCAGGGCGTACCCCCACTTTAACCCTGAGTGCAGACCCCTACTGCAAGTACCGCCCGGTACGTGCCATGGCGAACTACTTAAGACGACGGGGCTTGGGACCAGGACCTATCTTCCTGGGCGAATCGGGCTTCCCGGTCACCAGACAAGATTTCACATGGGTGCTCTGTGCCGCCGTTCGAGCTCTAGGCCTGCCTCCAAACGATTACGCTCCGCACTCCTCCAGAATCGGCAGGGCCACTCGGATGTCCAAGGATGGCCTGGCGCCGGCAGCAATCAGAGCAGCCGGCAGGTGGAAAGTGATGCGTTCCACACCTACGTCAGGCAAGACTTCATTCCATTACCTCGATAAGTTTCTTCTGCGGCCAGCGGGCACCTCGCCCTTCGGGGGGTGGGGGACCGGCTTCGCTGGCCTGCGGAGTGGGGGTGCTGCGCCGGATCCCCAAGTCTAGGGCTGCCCGCAGCTACTTACCATATGTCAAGTGCTCACTTGTAGTGCAAGTTTGGGGTTGCAGACTTTACATGTACTGGGCACTAGCATATCATTACCCCTGGAAATTATTAACTATTCTATGCCCTCTGTGTATACAGAATATATTTCTACATACTGTACTGGCTGTGCCACTCAATTATCTCTGGCATTGTTTTTAATTATAGCATTAAGCTGATTGCGAGTACTGCAACATTGCTTCGGCTAGCTGCCACTAGGCACGGTTAATGTCCTATGACTTATTCCCTTAGTTGCATCTTTGCAGTACTGGCATTCTACTCAGCCATGTTACATGCCTTCTCTTATATTGTGGTACAGCAGTTGCGCTACTTACCATATGTCAAGTGCTCACTTGTGTGCAAGTTTGGGGTTGCAGACTTTACATGTACTAGGCACTAGCATATCGTTACCCCTGGAAACTAGTAACTATTCTATGCCCTCTGTGTATACAGAATATATTTTATACATACTGTACTGGCTGTGCCACTCAATTATCTCTGGCATTGTTTTAATTATAGCTTTAAGCTGATTGCGAGTACTGCAACATTGCTTCGGCTAGCTGGCACTAGACACGGTTAATGTCCTATGACTTATTTCCTTTAGTTGCATCTTTGCAGTACTGGCATGCTACTCAGCCATGTTACACGCCTACTTGGATATTGTGGTACAGCAGTTGCTCTGTAAACATTAGTTAATAAATTAAGGTCCCCCCACTCCTGGTTTGTTTTCTCCCCGATCAGAAATGGCCCCTGCATAATTTAAATTAAGCGGGGGAATTCTGGGAGGCGAAAACAATTACGCAGCGCTCTGTGAGAGCTGCGCGCGCCGTGGGGGGGGGGGGGCGCACATTTAAGCAAACGCACAAGGAGTTTCCCTCTCACTCCTACACAGCTACGGTACGCTCCACACGAAACACCCGCCCTCCTCCCTTGACTGCAGAACATCTTGCTCTTCGAGCTCCTCACGTTTCTCCTATGCTACTCTCTAATTTGGGGGTGCTGCGCCGGATCCCCAAGTCTAGGGCTGCCCGCAGCTACTTACCATATGTCAAGTGCTCACTTGTAGTGCAAGTTTGGGGTTGCAGACTTTACATGTACTGGGCACTAGCATATCATTACCCCTGGAAATTATTAACTATTCTATGCCCTCTGTGTATACAGAATATATTTCTACATACTGTACTGGCTGTGCCACTCAATTATCTCTGGCATTGTTTTTAATTATAGCATTAAGCTGATTGCGAGTACTGCAACATTGCTTCGGCTAGCTGCCACTAGGCACGGTTAATGTCCTATGACTTATTCCCTTAGTTGCATCTTTGCAGTACTGGCATTCTACTCAGCCATGTTACATGCCTTCTCTTATATTGTGGTACAGCAGTTGCGCTACTTACCATATGTCAAGTGCTCACTTGTGTGCAAGTTTGGGGTTGCAGACTTTACATGTACTAGGCACTAGCATATCGTTACCCCTGGAAACTAGTAACTATTCTATGCCCTCTGTGTATACAGAATATATTTTATACATACTGTACTGGCTGTGCCACTCAATTATCTCTGGCATTGTTTTAATTATAGCTTTAAGCTGATTGCGAGTACTGCAACATTGCTTCGGCTAGCTGGCACTAGACACGGTTAATGTCCTATGACTTATTTCCCTTAGTTGCATCTTTGCAGTACTGGCATGCTACTCAGCCATGTTACACGCCTACTTGGATATTGTGGTACAGCAGTTGCTCTGTAAACATTAGTTAATAAATTAAGGTCCCCCCACTCCTGGTTTGTTTTCTCCCCGATCAGAAATGTTCTTAATATATAAATTTAAATTAACATATTATATATCATTATTTATTACAAATTTTTCTTACTAATTTGTAAGAGCTGCGCGCGCCGTGGGGGGGGGGGGGGCGCACATTTAAGCAAACGCACAAGGAGTTTCCCTCTCACTCCTACACAGCTACGGTACGCTCCACACGAAACACCCGCCCTCCTCCCTTGACTGCAGAACATCTTGCTCTTCGAGCTCCTCACGTTTCTCCTATGCTACTCTCTAATTTGGGGGTGCTGCGCCGGATCCCCAAGTCTAGGGCTGCCCGCAGCTACTTACCATATGTCAAGTGCTCACTTGTAGTGCAAGTTTGGGGTTGCAGACTTTACATGTACTGGGCACTAGCATATCATTACCCCTGGAAATTATTACTATTCTATGCCCTCTGTGTATACAGAATATATTTCTACATACTGTACTGGCTGTGCCACTCAATTATCTCTGGCATTGTTTTTAATTATAGCATTAAGCTGATTGCGAGTACTGCAACATTGCTTCGGCTAGCTGCCACTAGGCACGGTTAATGTCCTATGACTTATTCCCTTAGTTGCATCTTTGCAGTACTGGCATTCTACTCAGCCATGTTACATGCCTTCTCTTATATTGTGGTACAGCAGTTGCGCTACTTACCATATGTCAAGTGCTCACTTGTGTGCAAGTTTGGGGTTGCAGACTTTACATGTACTAGGCACTAGCATATCGTTACCCCTGGAAACTATTAACTATTCTATGCCCTCTGTGTATACAGAATATATTTATACATACTGTACTGGCTGTGCCACTCAATTATCTCTGGCATTGTTTTTAATTATAGCTTTAAGCTGATTGCGAGTACTGCAACATTGCTTCGGCTAGCTGGCACTAGACACGGTTAATGTCCTATGACTTATTCCCTTAGTTGCATCTTTGCAGTACTGGCATGCTACTCAGCCATGTTACACGCCTCTCTTATATTGTGGTACAGCAGTTGTGCTACTTACCATATGTCAAGTGCTCACT